>RJWT010037868.1:0-12988 GCA_004365215.1 Cuniculus paca
ATTCCTCAACTCTAGTGCTTGCTACCTTTTAATCTCATAGCTTACTTACATATCTATTTCCTCATCCCTACCCCAGAAGATGTGATCTATGTGGTCTCTGTTTCCTGAAATACTAGCACATAACATCATGCCTGTTAGATGTTTAGTAAAGATCTCTTGAAGTATTTAAAAAGACAGTTACTCTAACCCTTCTGGTCTCTGTGTGGAAGGGCCCTTTAAGAGAAAACAGAAAGAAGCAGGAAGATGCTGGAGCAAAAGGATTGTAATATACCAATTATATCTGTGTTGTAGGCCATAAAGGTTAGGTAGGAACATGATGCTGAGATGGGATATCGAGTACCAATAAAACAAAAACAGATGGAATGCCTTAGAAAGTTTGTTTGCACAAACCCAAACTTCATTCACTCCTCTAGAGATAACATGGCTATAATATTCCCCTCTTCTTTCTCCCCCAGATGAGTATGCTAAGAAGTTAGGGGAAAGGCATGGCAGGGGGATGTGAAAGAGATGTCCTGAGGAAAGGTAATCTGGTCAGTGAACTCTAAGACTTAGGTGGTTCTCATTTCTAAATTCCTCCCCAAATTCATCATCATCCAATGCCCTAGTAAGTTGCACAAGAAAAAATAAAGTTCCGAAGACAATGGTAAGCCATAGCTAATCTTGCTCATGGAAATACCCTAACCACACATAAACTGGACATAAAAAAAGAAAATATCTAGCACTTTCAATGGAAATGCAAGTGAAGTGATACTGAATTTTCCGTGTTTCAGAAGCTAAGAAAAAATTGAAGCATGGTGTAGCAAAAATTTGAATCTGGATAATGTAGCTTGCTAAGTGGCAGTATTACTGCTTTTCCTCTACCAGAAACTTGTTTCATGGATTGGCTGAGGTCAGTGGTCACTGAACATCATAAATAACTTGCTATATAGTACACCTTTTTGTTTATATTTTACAGAAGGAAAAGTTTTTACCTGGCTCTGACACCAGTCTTCCTTTCTGCCTCAGACATATTACTCATAAGGGGAATCTAGACAACAAAACCAGCTCAAATGTATCTTTTGTCAGTGCAATTCTCTTACCTTTTTGAAGAGAAAATTCTATAAGTAGAACGGACTGTGGGCTTCCATTTTGTCAGCTCTTTCAGATTCATTCCTAAAAGATTCAAAGACTATGGCACCAAAAACCTGTGCAATTTCTAGCACACTGCACTGACTCTTGGTTGGAAAGGAGGGAAACTGGAATAAAGCATTATAATGAGGAATCTGGTTTCATTTTTTTAATGTTTGCTCACAACTTTTAAATTGCAACCCTCTTCCTTCTCTTTGTGCCCCATATCTGGGCAAGCTGATAACAAATCCCTGGTGTTCTTTTGGCAGCAGCAGGAGATTGAAACCACAATGCCCTACCCTCCTACAGGAACTTTTACCCAGCTTCAACCTTAACCACAATAAAAACCAGCCTGGTCTCCATTCTTCACTCTCTGAAGGCATTTCAGACCTGCTTCAGAGTCGTGCCCTGCTCTTTTTAGAGAGCTCTATTATATAAATAGTGAATCTTTTCATATTTCCATGGTGTGTCTCACAATAACATTCTTGAAATCTCCTGATTTGGATATGGTTTCTTTCCCACAGATTCATATGCTGTAGATTTGGTTCTCAGTGAAGCAGTATTGAGAGGTGATAGAATCTCTGAGGTAGAACTTAATGGGATTGATTATGTCACTGGGAGCACTACTCTCAGAGGATTAATGTTTGTATTTCTAGAGTAAATTAGACCTTGTGTGACCACAGAGCTGTTTATTACAAAAAATTTCATCTCAGCTCTCTTTCTGTCTCTTGCTTCATTAGACCCCACTTTTCAACAAGCACCACTTGCCATTCTTACATGTTCTCTCACTATGTGATACTCTTACAGGCAGCTAAGTTAGATAGGAGTTAATATATGATCAGAGAGGGACTGGGCTCTTAAGGAAGTCAGCAGAAAAAAATGAAGACATCAAAACTGTGGCTGGAGGTGCATCTGAAGACCAGGCCTTAAGATAGAGATGTAATGGCTAGACCTACATGCCTCCCTAAGGGATAAGCAGTAACTTGGAATCATATTGTAATTACCAAGACCTGGTTCAGGAAGTCCAGCTAGGCATCAGTTGCCCAGGTGGTGATCAGAGCATCTGGACCCATCCCTTCCCCAAAATGCTTTTGTTGTTTACATGTACCCTTGCTACATGACCCACTTTCATAATAGCTAAGTAGCTATACTTGTAATCCAATAGGTTGATTACATCTTGACCCACATTGTACTCACATTATGACTTTGCTGTATAAATTACCCCTCACAAAGAGCCTCGGTGGCAACTCACTTCCAGGACTCCTCCCATCTCTCAGGAGCTGTCTCTCAATAAATCTGTCCTAGTCTTAACTTTCATCGTCCTTTGGAATTCATTCTTTGATTTCAGGGGACATGAACTCAACACATCTGACATCTAACAGATTGGAAGTTATGTTTCTCCTGTATCAATACCATGCACCAGTTTATGATGCAGCACAAGGCCCTCATCAGATGTGACTACCCAAGCTTAGACTTTCCAACTTCCCAAACCATGCACAAAAATAAACTTTTGTCCTCACATGTTTTGTTACAATCACTTGAAACAACCCAGGCATGGTGGCACACGCCTGTGATGCAGCACTGAGGAGGCTAAGGCAGGAGGAGTGCTGTGACTTCAAGGCCGGAATGGGCTACATAATGAGTTTAAAGCCAGCCTGAATTACATAGTGAGACCCTGTCTCAAAAAAAATTATAATAATAACTAGAAACAGACTGAGACAACATCTAAAGTAAACTTACAGTGGAAGGTCCCTCTGCCTCTACAGGTAACCATAAAAATCACTTTGGGAAAATTCACCTATTCTAGCCTCCAGGATTCATAAAGATATCCTTCTGTCTTTCCAAACTTCCTTCTCCACAAGTTAGGAAAAATAGGTTACAGAACTTAATTGTGCTAATTTATTCACAAATGCTCAGACTTCATATTATATGAGAATTGCTAACAGGACAGGAGGGGATTTCCTAAGTTAAATCCTGGATATAGGATTAGGACAATTCATTACACCTTTCTGAGTGTTCTTAACTTCATTTGTAAAATAGTATTATTCAAGATGGCATTCACAGTGCTACAGATGAAAAAGCTGTACAGAAGCCTTTTAATTTGATATGATTCCATTTGTTGATTCTTGGTAGTATTTCTTGTGCAACTGGGATTCTGTTCAGAAAACTCTTGCCTGCCCTTATGATTTCAAGAGTTTTATCTATTTTGTCTTCTAGGAGGACAAGTGTTTCTGTTTTAACATTTAGTTCTTTTATTCATTTGACTTTTGTTTAGTACATGGTGAAAGATATGTGTCTACATTACAGATGGATGGAGGAGGAAAGGGAAGGAAGGGAGATTTTTTAACATGTAGTACGTACGTTTATTAATTCCCCACAAGGACTGCAAACATTATGTACTAGAGCATGCACTATTAAAAGAAAAAGAAAGAAAGAAAGAAAGAAAGAAAGAAAGAAAGAAAGAAAGAAAGAAAGAAAGAAAGAAGAAAGAAAGAAAAAGAAAGAAAGAAAGAAAGAAAGAAAGAAAGAAAGAAAGAAAGAAAGAATTAGTTTTGTTAATGGTTGACAATAAAATGTATTTCTCACAGTCAGATGAAGTTCACCATATCCAACTATTCCTATTCAATTATAACTTAAAAATGTGTGACAGGTTTAGGAGAGATTGAATTTCTTTAACATTCTCTACACCAAAAGGTAGGGCTGCCAATGATCTAACGACTTGCCCAACTTCTAACCGTCCTGCCACTTTTCAATAGTGAGAAATGAGTCTTCAGTACATTAACCTTGGGCAAGGCATTCAGACACAGCACAGTCTAATGTGGAAAAAATAAAACAACTGACCAAAGAATACCATTTATTAACTTGAATTTCATTTTAATAGTATTTTTGCTTTTTTATGATATTTTTGTATGCTGACTTCAAATTTCTAATTTGGTAAAAAATATAAAAAGATGCTAGAGAAGTAATACAAATCAAAAATACATAGGCATAAAGCAAGTAGGAACATATGATTCAAGGCAATGAAATTATAGTTATAATGGAATTATAATGAAAACATTAAAAACATTTAATTCCCAAGCAATATTAAGGAGGAAGAGTATGAATAACTTCATATCAATAAAATTAATAACTAACATTAAACTGAAAAATTATTGAAAAATTTAGCTTATGAGAATTAATTCAAAAAGAAATGGGAAATATGAGGAGCACTATATCTATAAAAGAAAATGCACTTTTAATGCTTAAGAAGCTCTCAAAAAAGAAAATCAAGATTCAAATGGTTTCATGGATAAATTCTATCAAGCATTAAAGAAGAAAATGCTAGCAATATTACTGAAATTTTTTTGCAAGAGGAGAAAATACAATAGAGATTATTTTATCAAACCACTAACCTGGATTCCAAAACCTGAAAAATTACAAAAGAATACATTTTTTCAACATATGTGCAAAAAGTTCTAACAAAAAAAGTACTAAACCTAGATGGTTTCAGGCATGGTTTAAAAATCCTTTCCAAAACTTAATTCCAAAATTCATATCGATGGTATATAAAGGTGGGGTCTTTGAGAAGTATTTGAAATTAAATAAGGTCATCAGAGTAATGCCCCCTGATAGAGGCTGGTGGCTTTATACAAAGAGGAAGAGAGCCAGGCATGGTGGTACACACTTACAATCCCAGCACCATTGAATTACACATTCAAGGCCAGCCTGGGGAAGACCCTATCTCAAAATAAAAAATAAAGAAGGAGCTGGGATGTAGTTTATTGTGAAGAACCTGGATTTAATCAGAAAGAAAGAAAGAAAGAAAGAAAGAAAGAAAGAAAGAAAGAAAGAAAGAAAGAAAGAGCGAGCAAGCTGAGTTTACCCATGCTTACTGTGTCTCACCATGTGATACTCATTGTCATGTTATGATGCAGCAAGAAACCCTTCAACTGATGCCTGTGTCCTGATCTTGGACTTTCCAGCCTCCAAAACTATAAGCTAAATAGCCCTCCATTCTTTATGAATTACCCAGCTGCACTGTTCAGTTACAGAAACAGAAAATAGACTAAAATACTTTCACAGGCAAATGCTGCCAAAAATTTTCAGTAAGAAAGTCTAATTCTACACAATCTCAAAACACAGAAAAGGAAATTCTTCTATTCATTTTATTTGGAAAGTATTATCCTGATTACCCATCCAGCCAAAGACACTAGAAGAAAGAAACTGGCAAGCAAATATCCCTCAAAAATATGAGAAAATTTTTCAACAAAACAGTAGCAAATCAGAATTCATCTGTTATGGTTTGTATCTAGGTGCCCCAACCCCAAGCCCCATGTAGTCATGGAAGTGGCTGAATCTAGCATTTGTGTTTGATTTGTTGTCTGGTGCTGGGATTGACGTTGTGAGCTCTGAACCCATCCAGGGGTGGAAGGAGGTGGGTTTTTCTCTTTTGCGTGGTTCACTCTTGCCACTTGGAGTCACCATGAATGGCTGCCCCTCAGCCACGCCACGCTGCCTTAGAATCAGCTAAGTATGAACTGAAATCTCCAAAACTGTAAGAAATAAAGCTCTTCACTTGGGTGTCAGGTATTTTGTCTCAACAACGAGAGAAAAGTAACTAAGACATTGCCCTTCCTGTGAGCAGGTGCAGGTCACACAGGCTGGAGAGGAAAAACAAGTCAATTCACCCTTCCCATGAGTTGGCAGAAGCCATGCTGGCCTGGGAGGAAAAACAAGAAGCCAATTTGCCCTTCCCGTGAGCAGGCTGGGAGACAAGAACGCTGCCCCTTCCCCTCCCTGTGAGCAATAGACTGATTCAGAGGACAGGCTGAGTTGATAACAACTAAGGTACAAAAGCAACTTAAAGTTTGTATCATTTGATTGACTTTTCAGGCCTAAGGCTGGTAGTATGAGCATCTATTAGAAAGATAACAATATGCAATGTAGCAAATATGGAGGATTTTCTTCTGTCTTGTTTTTGAAATTCAACATTGTTTTCACTATTTTGTTTTGATCCATTTTATTGTTTTGTTTTATTCAATGTTCTGTTTTGATTGGTTTTCTTTTGCTCTGTATTGTTTGATTTTATTATGTCTGATGGTATGGACAGCTATTTTGAATATAACAGGAGACATTATGGTAGCCATTGTTGATTGCCTATTGTTCTGTTTTGAAGTCCTGTTTCACTTTCACTGTTTCATATTGGTTGGCTTTATTTTGTTTTATTTTGTTTGGTTTTATTCTCTTTTTAAAAAATCAGCGATAAATAAATAAATAAGCAAATCAAATCCAGTAATATATAGAAACATAATACATTATGACCAATGGAGGTTAAAAAGTCAAACAGTGTAATTCGCCAGATTTACAAAATGATAAGAATCATATTAGCATCTCAAAGGATAAAAAAGTCTCAACAAAATTCAATTTTTGACAAAACTCAAACCACTTATGCTAATTCTCAACAAGTTAGGAATAAAAGGGAATTTCTTCAATCTAATAAAAGCCATCTACAAAAGAAAAAAATAAGGCCAACTTTTTATATGCTATATATGTTCTGAATATTTTTTGTAAATATCAATAACAAGGCAAAAATGTCTGCTTTCGTACCTCTACAATATTTGACAATTTTCCAGATGCTCTTTTAAGTCCATGTAAAGAAATAAAAGTTACACAGATTTGAAATAAAAAAGCAGAATACTATACATTTGCAGATGACTTGGTACTTTTCAAAACAAATCTGAGAGGGAAAGATTTACCAAAAATCAAAAATTCTACCAGGATTAATAACTGAATTTAAAAAGGTCAAAGAATATAAAATTGATATGAAATAATTGATCATATTTTATAATGTAGAAATATACAATCAGAAAATGAAAATCTAAGATATTACTAGGTAACATCTTACATATAATTTATATATAATATTTCTAGGTAATATTAGTAGGTATTAGGACCTGGGAGCAAAGATTCTGATTCCAATGTAAAAATGGAGGTGACTCCCAAATTGGGAAAGCTAAATTTCAGTCCCTTAGAAGGCCAATGCCCTTAAGAACATTCTCCCTACAGTACAATAATGCCTGCAGTTAACAATACAGTGTTGTACACTTAAAATGTTGTTACAGGAATAAAGCTTATGTTGTATGTTCGTACTACACACACACATCAAAAAAGCAAAAGCAAAAACAAAGAGACAAGTTTTTCAAGGTGATGGGTATGTTTTTTACCTTGTTTGTGGTGGTAGTATCACTGGCATATGTATATATACATTGATCAAACTGTGTACACTAATATGTACACTACGTGCATATTTTGTATACCAATTCAATTATGCCTCAGTAAATCTGAGCAAAAAGGAATGGAAATAATGTTCCTTTATTCCACATCATAGAGTATTAGGAAAGTAACAATTTCTGGGATAGAATGGAAATAAGGAATTTGGTATCTTTAAGAGACTATGGATGGTAACAAGGTCTCTCTTGAAGACCTGAAACTTTAGGCCTGTATCACATGCAAATGTGTAGTCTTAAACTACTTGTTTGGTAGCATAACTCAAAGCTGCTACACTGATATAGAAATGCTCCTGTACATTGGATCCTCTAGGACGCTAGTACATGAAAAATACAAAGAAACACTGTTAGGACATTTACAACATATGAATCACAGAAATTCCCCAATTAAAATCTACAATATAAAATAACCACAGCTAAAAATAAACACAGATAGAATAAAATTCTTAACTGTGTAAACCACTCTGAAAACAACAAACACTATGAAAAACACAAACTGCAAATAACAAAACAATCTAAAATTGTAAAAAAAAAAAAATACTTAAAATAAGTAAAAATATAAAGAAAGATCTTAACAATATTGAAGAAAAGGAATGTAAAAACAAAAAGATCTTAGAAAGAATCAAGGAAAAAATGAAAAATATTACCAATGAACAAATGGGGCAACAGGGGTTAGTACAAAAACCTACCCATAACTAAAGTGGCAATTTCTGAGAATTTTCCAAGATTAAAAGAAACAAGTTACTACATTTAAAAAAAAAAAAGAGTAACTGTGATGAGAAAAATGAAAATAATTAAAACCTACAATATTTTATTACTGATAATAGTGGTAGGAATCATAATATTACTAAAATTTTTAAACATTTGCTACAGGTCAGGAACTGTTCAAAATTTTACATACAATTTTATATCATAAACCAAAGCTTTATATCCATAGAACAAATAGATGCAAATATCACTAGTAGCCCCTTCACATCCATTATACATACACACAGTCACACACACTAAGAAAACATGTATGTGTAAGGATACTTCCATGAATATAATACCCTGGAAAGCTGGATTTGTAGAATCATGTTTATCATATCAGAAACACTTATGGAACTTAGTTCAAACTTGTACTTTTTAAAGGTAATATGTAGCAGCCTGGGCTCCGCCCATTCACCCCAGAGCACTGTAGCAGCTGCTGCTCTGGGCCCAGCTTGAGTTGAAGGGGTGCACCACCCCTTGCAGCTTGAGACCTCACCAACAGACCAGTAGGGACCTGCACCCATCCAACCATAAGCCCAGGACATTTGGAGGGTCCCTGGGGTACTGGCTGGGCTCCACCCATTCACCCCGGAGCAGCACAGCAGCTGCTGCTCTAGGCCTGGCTTGAGCTGAAGGCATGCACTGCAAATTCCACCTAGCCATGCAGCTTGGGACCTCGCCAACAGACCAGTAGGGAGCTGCACCCATACCACCATCAGCCCAGGACGATTAAGAGCATCCCTGGGGTCCTGCGTGGGTTCTGCCCATTCACCTCAGAGTAGCATACCAGCTGCTGCTCTGGGCCCAGCGGGAGTTGAAGGTGCACACACAAATTTCATCTACCTGTGCAGCATGGGACCTCACCAATAGACTGGTAGAGACCTGCACCCTTTTGACCATCGCCCCAGAACATTCAGAGCTTCCCTGGGGTCCTGCCTGGGCTACACCCAGACACCGCCCAGCAACAGAGCACCCACAATGGTAGACCTGGCTGGAAATGAAGGCATGCACTGTGAGTTTCACCTAGCCTTGGAGCCTCAACTGTGCACGTTGGATTCACCTGCCACAGTGGAATACAGGAAAATGACAAAACGAAAGAGCAAAATGCAATCTTGCACCTCCAGTCCTTCCCAAACAAGCCAAAGAGACATGCACATAGAAGAAACTAGAAGCCACATACCTGAAACTTCTGAAATCATAGCAACTGAGGTAAACAAACAACTCTGTGAAGCTTTAAAGAAACTGAGTTTAGAAATGATTCCCCAGGTAAAACAAGACATGATAAATGTAATGAAAGAAATGCTAAGCACATCTAAAGAAGACATAGTTGGAAAAATAGAGGAAAACTGCAAAATGATGGGAACCTTGAATGAAGAATACAAGAAAGAATTAGAATGCATGAAACACATTCAAAGAGATAGCCAGGAAATCAAGAATGCCATTGAAAGCTGGCAAATCTGCCTCAATGAATGTGAAAATAGAATTTCAGACCTCAAAGACATGATGGCAGCTAGTAAGGAAGAAAGGAAACATCTTTTAAAACTAACAAGGAATCAGGAAATAGCAATTCAGCAGTTGCGAGATGACACAAAGAAAAACAATATAAGACTGATAGGTGTAAAGAAAAAGAGGGAGAAAATACAAATGATATAAAAACACTATCTATAGAAGTAATAGCTCAAAATTTCCCAAACACGGGAAAGGAAATTGACATAAAGATAAGTGAAACACATAGAACTCCAACAAGCCAAAACCAAAATAAATCAACACCCACACATATAATTATCAGTGTTCCAGAAATTCAGCATAAGAACAGAATATTAAAAGCTGTGAGAAAAAAGAAGCAAATCACCTATAAAAGAAAGCCCATCAGAATCACAGCAGACTTCTCAACACAAACAATGAAGTCAAGAAGAACATGGAGTGAAGTATTTCAAGTCCTAAAGGAAAACAACTTCCAACCCAGACTGATGTACCCTACAAAACTATCCTTCAAAATTGATAGAGAAATATGTCTTCCATAACAAAGAGCAGCTGAAGAACTTCATGACCACCAAACCAACTCTGCAAAGAATACTGAAAGATACTCTAGATAGACATGAAAATAGCGACGATCTCAAAAACATCAGCAGAAGAAGATCACCAAGCACGGAAAACAGTTAAGCAGAGGGAAAGGTAAAGAAACCACTGCAGAAAGATAACATGCCTAAAACAAGCCAGTATATATCAGTCATAACCATTAATGTAAATAGCCTCAATTCACCAATCAAAAGGAACAGACTGGCAGAATGGATCAAGAAACAACATCCAACCACATGCTGTCTACAAGAAACCCATCTAACCCAAAAGGAAATTCATAGACAGAAAGTCAAAGGATGGAAAACAATACTCCATGCAACAGGAACCCAGAAAAAAGCAGGAGTAGCTATTCTGTTCACAGATGATGTGCACTTCAAACAAATAATGGTCGAAAGAGATAAAGAAGGTCACTACCTACTGGTTAGGGGAAAACTCCAAGAGGAAGAAATAACAATCTTAAATATATATGCACCAAATTTGAGAGCACCCAACAATATAAAACAAATATTAATAGAAATGAAAACTCAAATAAGCAATAACACAATTATAACGGGAGCCCTTCACATACCCTTGACACAAAGAGACAGATCAACAAGACAGAAAATCAGCAAAGAAATAGCAGAACTGAATCAAAGCTGTGAACAAATGGACCTGGTATATGTCTACAGAGTTTTCCACCCAATAACCTCATAATATACATTCTTCTCAGTTTCACATGGTACATTCTCTAGAATAGACCATACACTAGCCAATAGAATATGCTTAAGTAAATACAAAGGAATTGAAATTGCCCCATGCATACTATCTGATCACAGTGCCATCAAACTGGAAATTAATGACAAAAGAAATTGCAAAAACTCCATAAACACATGGAAATTAAACAATACAGTCCTGAACAATCAGTGGGTCACAGAGGAAATTAAAGAAGAAATTAAACAATATCTACAAGCAAATGAAAATACAAATACAACTTACCAGAATCTGTGGGATGCAATGAAAACAGTCCTCAGTGGGAAATTTATTAGGTGAATTCCCACATCCAGAAAATAAAATGAACACAAACAAACAATCTCATGTTACATCTCAAACATCTAGAAAAAGAAGAGCAAGCCCAACCCAAAGCCAAAAGAAGGGAGGAAATTGTAAAGATCAGAGCAGAAATTAATGCAATTGAGACTAAGATACAATACAAAGAATCAACAAATCAGAGAGCTGGTTCTTTGAAAGAATAAATAAAATTGATAAGCCCCTAGCCAACCTTATTTTAAAAAGGAAAGAAAAAACTCAAATCCATGCAATAAGCAATAAAAAGGGTGAAATCACTACAGACCCTGTGGAAATACAGATCATCAATACCCACTTCAAAAATCTTTACTTTCATAGGTTCGATAACACCGAAGAAATGGACAAATTTCTAGAAACATATCAATTAACAAAACTGAATCAAGAAGAGGTAAAACTGTTGAATAACCCAATTTCAGTTAAAGAAATTGAAAATGTAATTAGAATCTTACCAACCAAGAAAAGTCCAGGTCCTGATGGACTCACAGCTGAGTTCTACAAGAAATTCAAGGAAGACTTAATGCCAACACTCCTCAAACTCTTCAGTGAAATTGAAAGGGAAGGAAGGGAAGTCTCCCTAAATAATTCCTGGAAGCAAGTATTACCCTAATACCAAAACCAGAGAAAGATCCAACCAAAAAGTAGAACTACAGGGCAATCTTCCTAATGAGCATCAGTGCAAAAATCCTGAATAACATACTGGTAAACACAATGCAGCAAGTCATCAAGAAGATTATACACCAAGACCAGGTGGGATTCATCCCAGGAATGCAAGGATGGTTCAATATATGCAAATGAATAAGTGTAATACACCATATCAATAGAGCCAAAGATAAGAACCACATGGTCATTTCAATAGATGCAGAAAAAGCTTTTGATAAAGTCCAACACTCATTCATGATAAGAACCCTACAGAAAATTGGAATAGATGGCCTTTACCTCACTCTAATAAAAGCCATCTATGACAAACCAACAGCCAGTATCACATTAAATGGTCAAAAACTGAAAGCTTTCACTGTACAATTGGGAACAAGACAATGATGTCCATTATCACCACTCCTATTCAATATAGTGCTGGAAACATTAGCCAGAGCAATTAGACAAGAGACAGAAATGAAAGGAATAAGGATAGGAAAGGAAGAAGTTAAGTTATCACTATTTGCAGATGACATGATACTCTACATAGAAGACCCACAAAACTCCATAGAAAGACTTCTGGATGTCATAACCAAATTCAGTAATGTAGCTGAATACAAAGTCAATACTCAGAAATCAATCACATTCCTGTACACAAACAACAAACTCACTGAGAGCGAAATAAGAGAAACCACACCCTTTACAATAGCATCCAAAAAAATGAAATACTTAGGAATCAACCTAACAAAGGAAGCAAAAGATCTATTCAATGAAAATTACAGTACTCTGAAAAAAGAAATTGAAGAGGATCTCAAGAAATGGAAAGACCTTCCTTGTTCATGGATAGGAAGAACAAACATTGTGAAAATGACCATTTTACCAAAATTATTATACAGATTTAATGCAATTTCAATCAAAATACCATTAGCATACCTCACAGATCTAGAGAAATCATTCTTAAAATTCATCTGGAACCACAAAAGACCTAGAATAGCAAAGGCACTTCTGGGCAGCAAGGGCAAGACAGGAGGCATCACAATCCCAGACTTGAAATTATACTACAAAGCTACTGTAATCAAATCAGCATG
>RJWT010037869.1:0-12976 GCA_004365215.1 Cuniculus paca
TCCAGACTCAGAGTCAGTTAGTTGCCTAGTGATTCTGGCCCCACTCAAGTTCTGGCCTGGTACTTAGATCCTCCTTCCTATTTGAAGCCTGGGGATGGGTGCTAGATGGGCTCGTGGGTAATGGGATCACTGGCCACACAAACCCCTTTGCCAGGCCCTTTAGGGCCAAGCCCTGCCCTGAGCTCTGGATGGAATCCCCAGGTTGTGAGGCTGCTAGAGATTTGCTTGTCGGGAGGTAAGGTACAGCCAAGACCTGAGGGTCTCCACATCCACGGGGCAGACAGGGCACCTGGGGCTCACCTGACCCTGGGCTGTCCATCCCTCGGGCTGGTCACCCCCTCCACCCTATGAGGAGTCTCCCACAGTACAGGGGCGTTAGGCCAGCAAGGCCCCACCGATGCCCCCAGAGCCATGCCAAGGCACCTGGGAGATACAGATTGTGAAGCCCTGGCACTTACGGAATGACCTTGATGTCTTCCTTGCCGTGGAGAATGTAGTCGATGACTTTGTAGAAGACAATTTCCTAGAAACATCATGCAATCATGAGGCTCCCCATCTGCTCCTCCAAGGGGAAGAACCAGCCCCCCAAACACATAGAGCACCCAGGTCATAATACATACCACACATGGGCAACTGCATCCACATGCACACGTGTTACCCACTCACACACTCACAGGCATGTACACAGACTGGCCCCCACACATGAACATACATTGTGCACTTGGATTCAGATCCACCTTCCTTCTGTGTCCCATCTGCCCTGCATATTCCCTGGGTCCACACAGGGGAGGCTGCTGAGGCCACCGTGGCCCTGGGCTGCTACTCTGACATGAAGAGGGGGAGACAGCACCCAGCCTGCCCTGTTTTCTGCTTTCCCTCTGCCCCTAGGACTGAAGCCAGAGGAGCCAGGCTGGGGGCCATATCCCCCTGACTCACCCGGCCGTCAGGTGTGCGTGGGCCTGAGTACGGCTGGGCTTCTCCCATTAGCACAGGCCACACATCAAAGAACTCCTGGGCCGAAGAGAGGAAAGTGAGAAGGCTGGTCAAATTAAGCCAGGCTGGGTGTCCCTGGAGCCCACAGTCTCACCTTCTCCTTGGTCATGTCCAGGAGGCCCACCGAGTACCGTTCGCAGTTCAGGTAGGCCCGCACGGTGTAGAAGGCCTTGTGAAACTGCCGCTCAATGTCTGTCAGTTCCTCAAACACCTTGTTGGCTGACCATAGCAGCACCTGTAGGCATGGCATGTGGTAGGCCAAGGCACCCACCTGTCTGGCCATGTAGTAATGGGGGGTAGTACACCCAGCACGCTTGGCTCACAGGCATCTGGCCACAGTGCCTGACTATGCACTCCAAGGATACTGGTTGAGGGTGCACAGTGCACGAGACCACCTGCTCCTTGGCCTTGGGACTGGAAGCTGCTGGGCATGGAGGCCTGCTGGCTTTGGCTACATCTCTGCTATTGCCTAATGCTGGATTCATGGCCAGTGATGAGTGAAAAACGAAATGATTTGCTTTGAGATTGAAAATCAAAAACCCGAACTGCCATTCTCCACTTGGCTGCTGTACAGCCTGTGGGAAGCTGGGGTCTGAGGATCTAACATCACTGTCTGCAGAATGTCAAGCCCTTTTACATATCTGCAGAGGGCATCTGAGGGTGATGTGTGATGGGCACTGTCATGACTTGTTTCTAGATTTACCCCCCTCCAAGGCCCTATGTGCTCATAGGTGGGGGTTTTCAGAGGTGGCTGGACTTAGGGTGTATGAATATGGATTAAGGGTGTGTGATAACTAAATTAGAAACTGATTGGTTTAGCATAGCTTTGGGTGTGGACAATGGGAAGGCCCATTTTGAGTGTGGGTGGCACCAACCAATAGGTTTGTAGCATGAATGGAATAAAAAGGGAAAGGAAGTCTTGCTGACTGCTTCCTGTCTGCTCTGCAATGGACTGTTTCTCCTCTGTGATGCCTCTCTGCCATGCTGCCCTGCCTTGGACCCAACCAGATATAGACTGAAAGCTCTACAAACTGTGAGCTAAAATAAACCTTTCCTCCTTTAACCTGTGACTGTTTGATATTTTGTCCCAGAAATAAGAAAGTAACTAAGACAGGCATGCACCACAAAGCCCTGTCCAGACCTGTCCCACCATGCTGTGGCCCCAGGCCTGGCCAGGTTCCTCCCCACAAACCTGGTCCTCTTCTCTAACACAGGTCCCCTGGGCACCCCACCAATCCTGTGTGTCCTCCGCCCTGCAATGTGCCCTACCAAGGGCTGGCCACTCTACCCCCACCTTGTCCCCTTAGTTTCCTTGTTTGACGCCTTCCTGTAGCCCCATGTGGTGCACTCTCGGCTCTGCTGTCAGAGGAGGGAAAGGCTATGGAGACTCAGCCTCCCCACAGTCCATTCACCAGGGCCCCCCTCTTGCCCTTGGCTCCCTTACCCCAGCAGGATGCCCCCCTCCTCTGCCAGCCACTGTCCAGGAGCTGACACTGTGGGGTGAGTCTTGCTCCCTGGATGATATGTTTCTCTGTGACATACACCCCTTCCCCCAGCACTGAAGCATGCCTGTACTCCCAGCTGTCATCCCACTTCCTTCCCCTCAGGGACTCAGGGCAGCCCATCTGTTGCCACTGCCACACTGAGTGTGAGCACCTTTCACCTGTCCTGCTACCCTCTGCCACAGGTAGCTCAGGGGAAAAAGGAGCACAAATTCCTGCACAATTGAGTGGCAACTGCCTGATGAGACCCAAATCACCCACCGTTGAGTCCATGGTGGGATAGACCATGTCCATTGAAGATAGACACATACTACATCTGCTGGGGAAAGACACATGGCCTCCACTGAGGACAGACACACAGTGTGTCCACCAGGAAGAGACGTACCCACCATGTCCACTGTGCAGATCAGAGGAAGCTCAGAGACCCACCTTGCCCATGCATCCCTGACCCAGCCCTCTTCCTCTCCCCATGTAGGTTAGCCCATCCTTGTCTCAGACTCAGTCCTACCTCAGGCTGGTCCCAACTCAGATCAAGGACAGTCTGCATGCCAAGACCTTGATTCCCTGTGGGAGAGGGCATCCACACCAGGATAGAGCCTGTCTGCCTCGAGGGACAAGGTGTGCAGCCAGTCTGCCTGAGACCCCTGGTCTTTCAATGACACTAGGAACCCTCATTCTTGTGAGAAATCACTTGACTTTGAAATGTTGGAAACTTGCCTTATAGTTTTTCTGTAGTTTTGTAGTTTCAAGTCTAGGTTTAAGTCTGTAATCTATTTTGAGTCTATTCTTAAGAGTCGAGGCCAGGGTTCACTTTCATTCTGCATGTGGGTAGCTATTTTCCCAGCACCATTTATTGAAGAGGCTGTCCTTTCCACCATTGTATATTCTGGGCATTTTTTAAAAAATCAATCAAGTTGGGTTAATTTATGGGCCACTATTGGGTTGGTCAATATCTGTTTTTATGTTAGTACCATGCTGTTTTTATTACCATAGCTTTGTGCTATATTTGAAATCCAAGAGTGTGATGCCTGCAGTTTTGTTCTTTTTGGTTGAGATTGCTGTGGTTATTTGTGGAATTCTGTGGTTCCATATGAGTCCTGGGATGGTTTTTCTATTTCCATAGAGAATGGCATTGGAATTTGATAGGGATTGCATTGACTCTATAGAGCATTTTGGGTAATATGGACATTTTAATAGTATTAATTATTTCAGTCTATGAACATGGGATGTTTTCCAATTATTTGTGCCATCTTCAATTTCTTCGTCAGTGTTTTATAGTTTTCAATATACAGCTCTTTCTTTTTTTGGTTAAATTTATTCTTAAGTGATTTTATTTTTTGAGCTGTTATAAATGAAATTTTCTTACTTTTTTTCAAGATAGAAACACTACTGATTTTTATAAGTTTTTTTTTTTTTGGTCTTTTTGAGACGGGGTCTCACTATGCAGTTCAAGCTGACCTTGAGCTCACTTTGTAGCCCAGGCTGGTCTCGAACTCACAACGATCCTCCTGCTTCAGCCTCCCAAGTGCTGAGATTACAGGTGTAAGCCACCCTGCCCAGCACAATTTTTTTATCCTGTAATTTTACTGAATTTGTTTATTAGTGGTTATTCAATTTTTTTTTGGCTTATCAATTGTAATAGCTTCTGTGACATTGGTCTGAGGAGTGATTTTTTTTTTGTGATAACCCTAAAAGCACAGGCTGTGAAAACAAAAATAGAAAAATGGGATTGCATCTAAAAAGTTTTGGCCTCAGAGAAGACATACAGATGGCTGACAGATGTATGAAAGAACACTTAGCACCTCTAACCATGAACAGAAAGTGAGGGAAACTACAAGGTGATATCATCTCACACACACTAGATTGGCTACTTCGGAGACATTAAAGATGAGTGTTGGACAGAGTATGAAGAGGGGCCCATGTGGCCTGTGAGTGGGGATGTAAATCACACAGCTGTTTTGGAAATTGGTATGGAGGCTTCTCACAAAACTGAAATGGACCTGCTATGTGATCCAGAACCCCACTACGGGGAGATTCCCAACGGAGCTGAAGCACGTCAAGGAGAACTGCACGCCTGTGTTCACGACAGCAGCACTGTTCACAGCGAGGTGGAGACAAGGAACTAACCTGGGTGTCCTCAAATGAAATCATCCAGGGACAAGGAGACAGATTCCACATGAGCTCACCTATGTGCGGAATCTGGAAAGGCCAAACTCATTGAAACAGAGAATAATGTTTGCCAGGGTGGTGGTGGGGGCTGGTGGAAAAGGGAGGGTAGGACAGCTGGCATAAATTTCAGTTAGGCTGGAGCAGTATTCTGGTTGTCTAAGCACAGCAAGTGGTGACTAGTAACACTCTACATATTAAAAGAAAAAGATTTTAGATGTTCTCACCAAGAAGGAGTGATAAATATTTGAGGTATTGGATATACTAGTTTGATCTAATTATTCCACAAGCATACATGTATTGAAACATTACATTGTACCCAGTGGAAAACTACAATTTCTTTTACGTGTAAACGGTACTGAGGATTGAACTCAGCACCTTCGCATAGAGTTCTATTACCAGTCCTTTAAAAAAAAAAATTGAGATCTGGTCTCCTTAAGCCACTAAGTTGCCTGGGCTGGGTTCAGAATTGAAAACTTCCTGCTTCAGTTTCCTAGAGTGATATTATTGGTGTGCATCAAGGCATGTACAATTTTTATTTGTCAATTAACAGTAGAATAAATCTGGAAAAATATTGGAAACATTAAGTTGGGTTCCAGTACCTGATGGGACAAGATGTGTAGGGCCAAGGGGTGAGTGCCCTCTCTCTAGGTGTGGATCATGCTCTCCACATCTTCAAATCGCCAAGGTATCAGTGACCCTGTGGGCTCCGAACCTCCATCCACGTCACTGTACAAGTACCCTGCATCAGCCAAACCTGGGTGGTGGGGAGAGTGGCCTGGGCTTAGGCGCTTCTGGGGACAGATGACATGGAAAGGAAAGCTGACTTATGGAAAAGGACATCACTTATGGAGGGAGGCTTCAGGATGTCTTGAGGGGCAGCCATGCACAGGCCAAGGATCTGGGACCTACCCAGAAGGAAGGACCTGGCCTCTCCACCCTTTTCCCAGGGACCTCTGGGCCCACAGCAAGTACTCTGACCTCCAGAGTCCACGCTTGGGCCTCAGTGTCCATCAGAGCATCGTCACCACAGGTGTTGTTGGTGTGAGTCCCAAGGGGTTGACCCTAGGGTGCGGTGCAGTGGTGGTCTTAGGCCTTAGGGGCAGCATGAGGACAATATCCAGTGGCCCTCGAGAAACCAGCCTGAGGAATGCAACTGCGAGGACAGGCTGTCTACAGGGAGGCCAGTTGACAAGAGAAATGTTTTGCAGAGGGCTCCTCGCAGACTAGACCTCAATGTCTCCTCATGTTGAATGTGTCCATAGACCTGCACCCTGAGGTCTTCTAAGGCTGGGATGTGTCCAGGATTATTACCAGTACTCTTATTTTATGGTGAACTGCTGACTATGGACTGTTCAATCCTTGTGAATTAAATTTAAATTAAATTGTCAAAAACTGTAATTTAAGGCATTACATATAGGGAAAAGGTGAACAAAATCTCAAGGCATGCTCTCATTCCTTCCTTGAAACTGACCCTCGCCTCTGGTCTTAAGATATTTACTTGAGAAGGACCATGGACACCAAGACCCCTCCTCCATACTGAGAGCATTGTGGTGGGGCTCCGAGAGAGCCCCTTCAGTGCCTCCAGTCACTTACGCTGCCTTCTGACCTCTATAGGACAGTGAGAGGCCACAGGCCTGCCCCAAGGAGCCCTCAGTTGCAGTACTGGAGTGGACCAGGCAGCTCCCAAATAGATCAGAGAGGAATTCCAGCAGTGGAGATGCTGTTCAGAGGGCCCAGCTGGGCAGGGCAGGAGATGAGGACATGGCAGGTACTGACTCTGTGTTGCCTGGTTTGGAGCCTGGGGTGTGTGTGTGTGAGTAACTGGAGAACAGATTTAATTCTTGCTAACTGGCACTACTGCAGCTCAGGGAGGAGGAAGGCAGAGTTTGAGCTCAGGTTGCACTGCAAGCCGCAGACTGGCCTGGCCTGCTCATTACCAAGGCCTCTTCCCAGGAGGAGCTATATGGCTGGCCCATGCTTCCTTTGAACTAGGTCCTGGGAAGTCTGCCCAAGGCGAGCCCTCAGAAGCAACTTTCCCAGGACCTGGCACAGGATGAATCAGAAGTGGCTGTCAAACTCCACAGAACCAGTGTGCTGCCTGTCTGCAACCTGGGGTAGGTCGAGGCCTCAGCCTTTGTTTCTGAAGTGCTGGTTTGTTCACTGCTGGGATAGGGCTGGGAGAACCATACACAGGCCACACACACGTCTCTGACTGCTGAGCAGGGAGACTGAGGATGTGTGAGGGGACAGACACTGAGGTGCTGGGCTCAGTTGGGGAGGAGGTGGGTGTGGACCTCCCAGGTAGAGAGCAAACCCAATCTTCCTGTGATGTGGCTGCTGGAGCGGTCAGGGGGCCTGGTGAGACTCACAGGAGAGGGCAGGTATGAGCTGTCAGTCCTGCCCCACAGTGGTGTCTACGGTGTGAAGGTGACTTTAACCTTGAGTGGCTGGGGCCAGGACTGGCCACTGGCTTTTCTCCAAAGAGGTGGCATCAGGGAAACTGAGCCCAGAGCCACTTGGGGACACCTGGGCTTCAGCTGGATCTCTTCTCTGAGCTTGAGGGCTGCATGGCCACTTTCTCACTCTGGTGTTTGTGGGCTCAGCCAGCAAGCTCTTACTGGCTTGCACCTGCCAAGTTACCCTTTGGAGTGCATTTCTGCAGACATCAGGGAGCTTTGGGAAGCAAAGCTAGAATGGTGCTGGTGCAGGGACCTGGAACTGGTGAGCTCTCCACAGACATCCTGCAGAGGAATAAAACCATCTTACAGGCTTGGCAGCACTTGTAAACAGGATATCTGTAGGGAGCCCTGGAAGGGGGAGAATGATCACATGTGCGGGGCTAAAGCAAGGCCAGCCCTGCAAATACAGAGAGCCTAAAATAAGCCAAGTAAACAAGCTTTTATAGCACCAAGAAGGCAAGGGGCCCAGGCCAGCCAGGCAAACAAGTTGCTAGGCAGTGGGGTTGAAATTGACGTTCTTCTTTGGAGTGTATGGAGTATATAAATAAATGTGCTACAGTGGCTGAGCAGCTCCTTCTCTCCCATCAGAAGAGTAGGGGCTCCACCTGACCCCAGCTTTTGTCTCTTCTTTATTTTCTCATCCTCTCACCATCCTTCCCCCAAGAACATCTAGAGCTGCGGCTGGTTGCTACAGATATCAATTAAGAATCATTATCTTAGACCCATTAGAGAACTGAGGTCCCAGGAGACCCCCAGCCTGAGAGGCAGGTGACATCACAGTGAGGCCAGCTTGCCCAGAGCCATCTTCAGGCACTAATAGTGGGAACAAGGGGTCATGTGGATGGTTTCTGGAGGCTGAGAGGACAGGAAGAGGCCCTGACCCAGCTTGGGGGCCATGTTTTTGAGGGTTTTGTTCCCAGGGGCCCGGCAGACCCTTAAGCTGAAAATCTGAGAAAAATGTCCTCTTGATTCTAGCAGGTAGAGGGAAAAATGAACCATTTTTAAATACACCCAAAGTATTCTCCCTAATGCTGCCACTTCTACCTGAAGAAAGGCAGCCAGCCAAACTCAGCCTTCCTACCTCACCCCAAGGAAGGAAAAAGAGGCCAAGAAGCACTGTGAAGGTTGCAGGTCAGTGACACACCCCAACAGACTCAACCCCAGGACAGCTGCATGCTGCTGTCCCCATCTCCAAGCTCCAACAAAAGGGTAGCAAGCCTTAATTATTCAAGAAAAAGCTGATAGGGAGCCCAATGATGGCAAGATGCAGAGCACCTGCCTGCATGCACGAGGTCCTGACTCTGTCCCAAGTGTTGCCATTCACCCTGTCTTGCAAAAGCCACAAATCAAAACCAAAATGAAAGACAGCAAGAGAAATGCTACAGACTAAGTAGTGTCCCCAGATCTCTATGCTGGGCCCTGACCCCAGTGCAATGTTTGTGGGCTACAGACTGCAGGTGGTATTAGGGTCACATCAGGCCTTGAGGCCCTGCCATGGGGTTGGTGTGTTTACAGAGGGCCAGACAGGACATTGCTGCGCTGTGCTGTGCAAGGAAGTGACGGTGCCTCTCCAGACCCTCATGGCAGCACCTTGATTTTGGACTTCCAGCCAACACGTGGTGAGTGACACAGGCCACAGTCCATGGACAGCCCTGGAGGGTGTTGAAGCTGCAGCAAGCATTACATACAGCCCAGGTTGTCAGCAGGGAAGTTGTGCGGCCAGGGATGCAATTGGTAATGGCCGCACAATGGAGCTCCCATAAAACCCACGGTTCTGAGAGCTGTGCATCCACAGGAAGAAGGGAGGCTCTGTCCTGCCTCATGACTTGCCAGTGAGTGTCTCTAGCCTTGCCTGTTGTGATGTTCTTTATAGTAAACTGGGAGACGTAAGTGTTCCTGAGTTCTGTGAGTTGCTGTAGCAAATGAAATGGACAGAGAAGGGATGCTAGAAGCCCAGTGCTGGGTTTGGGTTGGCTTGAGTGTGTTCCCCAAAGCTTGGTGTGCTGGAAGCTTGGTTCCCAGCAGATGGTATTAAGAGGTAGTACAAGGTAATTAGGCTGTCCCTGGGAGGGATTAATGCTGGTCCTGCAGAGAGAGTGAGTTCCCCAGTGCCTCCCTGCCTCACTCTGTGACCTGCCACCATTGTGATGTCATCTGTCACAGGTCCTCACCATGCTGAGCAGAGATCCACACTGCTCCTTGAACCTCTACAACTGTGAGCTATGCAAACCTCTTTTCTGTATAAAGCACCAGCCTCAGGTATTTTGATATAGCAACAGGAAATGGATAAATACATCAGATTTATAGCCACCCAGTCAGAAGCTCAGGTAAAACCTAGTATTTGCAACTGGCATCAGTGGTAGTGGGGGGTCTGTGGGGCGGATCTTCAGGCAGGTAGCATTAGAGATGAGTGGCTCAGAAGACATGCAGCTGGCATCTGCTGCTGCTGACTGCTTGCTTGGTGTGTGGGAACAAATCTCCACACAACTGGAATCACAGTGCTCTTTGTTGAGACAACACTGGAGACACTGAGTTGCCTTCCCTCTGTGTCTCAGAGTGAGGAACTCTTTCTCATGCATTCTGTGAGGGCACCATTGCCCAATGGCAAAACCAGATAAAGACATTAGAGGAAGAGTAACTGCAGAGTAACACAGCTCACGAACATAGATATAAGAAAATGCTGGTAAATCTGTCAAACAGCATATGAAAATAATTATACCCCATGAAGTAGTTTTTATATAGATGTGCAAGCCTGATTCTGCATTTAAAAAGTAATTAATATAATCTACCATGTCAATAGGCTAAAAAAAATCACATGGTCTTATCAATCAATGCAGAAAAACTGTTGGACAAAATACAGCACTCATTCAGAATAAAAACCCTTAGCGACTAGAAACAGAGGGGACTTCCTCAACTAGAAAAAAAAGTTCTACAAAAACCCTCTTCTGGCATCACGGTTAATGATGGATTAACTGTGAGTATGTGGCTCATGCCTGTAATCCCTGCACTATGGGAGGCTGAAGCAAGAGGATCACACGTTTTAGCCCAGTCCAGGAAATTTAGCAACTAAGGAAGACCCTGTCTCAAAACAAAATGGTTTAAAAAGTGCTGGCAATGTAGCTCAGTGAGAAGGCAATGGGTTCAATCCCCAGTACTAAAAAGAAAATGGAATGGGGTGGGGGGAGATGTCTTCTCTCACTACTCCTATTCAACATTATACTTAAAATCCTAGCTGGTATAACAAGACCAGAAAAGAAAATACAATGCATAAAAATTGGGAAGGAAGGAATGAGCTGATTTTGCTGATGACATGATTGTCTATGACATGAAAATACTAGGGAATCTCTAAGAAAACCTGAACTAATGAGATTGTAACAAGGTCACAGGAAACAAGGTAAACATACTATAGTGGATCACTTTCTTCATAACAATGATGAACACCTGAAATGTGGAAGTAAGACCACCACACCACCTATATTACTGCCCCAAAATGAAAAATATGCAGGTATAAATCTGATGAGATACATGTAGGATCTACATGTAGAAACTTCAAAACTTTTATGAAAGAAATATAAGATCTAAATTAACTGGAATTCTGTGTTTGTAGACTGGAAGACTCATTCAATTCTTCCCAATGTGGTCTATAGTTTAGCACAATCCAAATTACACCAGCAAGCTATTTTATGGATGTTGAAAAACTGTTTTTAAAGCTAGATGAAGAGGAAAAGGAAACACAATACTGAAGAAAAAGAACAAAATCGTAGCAGGCGTGGTGGTACACACCTGTAATCCCAGTGCTCCGGAGGTTGAGCCAGAAGGATTGCTGCAAGTTAGAGGCCACCCTGGGCTACATAAGCAAGTTCAAGGCCAGCCTTCACTACATAGTGTGATGCTATCTCAAAAAACAAAAAACCAAAGTCAGAGAACAGACACTACCCCACTTTAAGACTTACTATAAAGCCACAGTGATCAACACAATGTGGTACTGGTGACAGAACAGACAGATCCACAGGGCAGAAGAGAGGCCCAGAGATAGACCAAACAGATAGTCCATTGACCTTTGAAGAAGAACAAAGTAGCACAACATTCACAAGATGAATTACTGAGCTGAATGTAGCATATAAACCTAAAAAACTTCGGGAAGATGACATAGGGAAACTCTAGGGTTTTATAAGGAGTTTTTAGGTACAAAGTGAAATCTAATCCATGAAGAAAAATTATGATGAATTGGATTTTGTTAAAATTTAAAACTTTTATTTTGCTAAATACACTAACAGATAAGACACACCTGGGGGAAAAACATTTTCAAAACATATCTGATAAGGGGCTTTTGTTGAAAATATTTTTTATAAACCTTAACAATAAACGATAAGGACACAAATAGTGCAATTTAAAGATAGGGCAAAAGATCTGACCACTTAAAGGAAGAATAAGATGTGTGAGTGTCAAACAGGTCTATGAGAAAGTCCTCAATACCATCTGTCATTAGAGAACTATAAATCTAACCTTTATGGAATATAAAATTCCACACACCTGTCAGCTTGACTAAGCCTAACTGACTGTGCTGGCGGGTGTGGAGCGGCAGGAACTCTCATTGGTTTCTGGGGGAAGGAAGGCAGCGTGATCCCCTTTGTGGTGCTTCCCTAAGTTAAGCGGTGGAGCAGGCAGTCATGCACCTTGGCTGAAAACATACACAGCTTCACTCATCACTGCCCACCCTGGAAGCAGGCACACTGCCTCTCAGTAAGTGAATGGATAGAGAGAGTTTGAAACATCCAGACAAAGCAGTGCAGTTCAGAAATGAAAAGAAACGAGTAGCTGAACCACAAGAACACACAGAGGAACCTTACGAGCATCGTAAGAGAGAGAAGCCAACATGGAAAGGCCATGCAGTATGGGATTCTAACTAACTCTCTGGGGAGGACAAACTGTGAAGACAGCAGCGGTCTCTGGGGGTTCAGTGGAGGTGGAAGTAGGGATGAGTATGGGGAGCACAGGAAACATTTAGGGCAAAAGTTATTCTTTACAATATTGCAAGGGTGGGTATATATCATTCCACATTTATCAAGACCTATACAACTTTACACTACAAAAAGTGAACCTTAATATGTAAAAAAAAAATTATTTGCCAGCCTAGGGGATCCAAGAAAGTGCAGATCTGTCAAGAGATTCTTACAAGCATGTGGAAGCTGCTCCCTTCAGGGGCAGGGAAGGTGCTGGTTTATGTAGCTTGGAGATGAGTGCCATTTGTGAGACTGAAGACAAAGGCTATTTTGCTCCACAGAGATGTCTTCCACGGGAGAACTGGTTGACACTCCCAACACTATGCTCTAAACCATGCAGGAGGCTGGTGGTGGAGGGAGGGCACCATAGAGGGAGGGCCCTAGTGCTTTGCAAGATGTGCAAGTGTTGGTTGTGTGGTGACTTCACTGAGGTGTGTATGTTGTGTGACCTCCGTGACACTGTGTGAGGCAGTGTGCTACGCAGGGTGAGTGTGTATGTCTGATCTGCGTACTTTGTATCTGAGTGCATGTGTAGTGATTGACCAGGTTTTTTCTGTGTACTGATTTTGGATGGTGGGTGGCAAAATATGTAGTGCATGGTGGATATGAGTATACATTTCATGTATATGTGTGACTGTGCTATGATATGTGAGTTGTGTGCGGTCTTTCATTAGAGTGGAGGTAAGCTATGTTGTGTGTGCCATGTGTAGTGCACATGTGTACTGTGGCGTGTGCCATGTGTGGTGTGCATGTGTGCTGTGGTGTGTGCTGTGTGTGGTGTGTGTCTGTGCTGTGGCGTGTGCCGTATGTGGTGTGCATGTGTGCTGTGGTGTGTGCCGTGTGTGGTGTG
>RJWT010037870.1:0-12975 GCA_004365215.1 Cuniculus paca
TAGAACATTCTGAAGGGAAATTAAATCTGTATTATCTATGTTTTTATTCTATTTTTTATTATTTTTGTCTCTGAACCTTTAACGTTGTATCTTAAAAATAAGAGTTGAAATTAAGACCAACCTTAAGAAACAATTAAAAATGATGTTAAGAATACTTGAGCCTAAGAAGGAAGGGAAAAAATATACATACATATGCATGATACATCAGATAATTGTACTACTAATTCTATTATCTCATTGAAAGGAACAGTTTGCTTATATTGTTTGATCAATTTTGCATGCCTATATCTGGTAATCTGAGAAACTATTTTGAAGATAACAATTTGCAATAAAATTCCTCGTCATCCTTTTTTGATATTCTGTATCATTTTTGTTGTTTTGTTAATTCTTTAAAATAAAAAAAAAATAGTTGAGCCTAAAATCCGTACCATATGAGAGCTACTATGCTATTTAAATGTAAATACATTTTCTTAGTTTGCTGAATCTTAGAAGACAGTTGAAATTTTTAAACTTTAAATTACAAGTGTCGGGAAATCAAATCCAATGATTCTTTTCTTGAAACTAATATAGCACATGACTTAGAAAAACAAAAAAGTACTTTCCATTTATCTAATTACTGCATAGGATGTTAAATATAACATGCTCAACAATCACAGATTTGGTAAAACTATTAGCTTTTTCCAATTAAATTTTGTTCATGAGGAAATAATGTGCCACCCTTACTTTCCTTTAAATTCCTCTCCAAAAGTACCAACAATCAAAACAGTGACAGTGATAAATTTAGTGTATTCTATATATGCATTGTAGTTATTAAAACTTGTTTTGATTTATTAAACATAATATAGTGTATTTAGAAATCTAGAAGATCAACTGCAGAACTGTAAACCTATGAGCATAGGCTATCAGAAATTAAAAAATACTGGGCTTACCTTGAAAGGAAACCTCAGAGGCTTAAATCACCCCATAGGAGCCAGATTTCAAGGCCGTATTTTCTTTTCAGTGTAATATCTTTCTTCAAAATCGCAGACTTTAAATTTTTGAAAGTTAAAACCTAATCTCTTAGGGTCTCGTAGTAATTTCTGTTATTCGTTTTCTCATATAGATAAAATGATATTAAATTAGACTTAGAGCATGACAAAATGAGAAGCCCTATGAATCTTTTCACCAACAAAATTGATGAAAATTACTTAAAAATGGCTATTAAAAATCTAAGGAAATCATCTTACAGACATACAGGCAATACGAAGACACTTACTTAAGAAACTTTATTCAAATGCTGCAAGAACAGCAAGAATTTGAGTCGTTTGAACTGGAATTGCTTTCCTAGCTCTCAGGTAGAGGGCTACATTTGTAAGAAGGTCAGGGGACACGTTGTCAGCATGGAGAAAGTCCCTTCTTCTACTAATAATAGATCTTGAAATGGTATGTTTATCTTTGTTTGGGACCTCTCAATATTCATAGGCGCTAAGCATTTTTGTCCAAGCTCATAATGTAGTGCTCCCTTGTTAGGACTGATATAAGAAGATGTAAGTTTGCTGTTCACTGTTTCAACCATTGGACAGTCAGTTGCTAAAACATTGGTACAGCTCAGAGAGAAACACAATAAAGACTTATTCTCTCCATTCCAGATCCAGAGATGTGGCTCAGAGAAACAATTCATCAAATGCAGAGATTACAATCGCTTTGCAAAGGAACTGTATTTCTATATTCACTGGCAATAAAGTGTGGAGAAATTCATACATAAGACGGTTCTCCAAAACAGTAGAGGTTGTGGTAAAAGGAAATTCAGAGATTATTAGAAGTATTGGGAAAATATACTAAATTATATGCCAACTACTTTGCTTGAGAAAATCAAGAGAGAAAACCCTTCAAGTAGCCCATTTAGGATCAGAAAATAAAGCTAAATGTTGTTTTCAGGAATTATCTCTTTCTACTTGTTTTCATTTTGCCTGAGGGCGGCAAGATGGCAGATTGAACAGTAAATGATTGAAAAGCAAATATTTATTTAAAAAAATAAAATTCTGATTGAAGAAAGAAGATATGATAACACTGTATAACCAAGTAAAAGTTATGAATAAATATACAGAAGATTTAAAGAAATTAATTTAAAAGAAATTAATTGGTAATTCCAGAGCAAAGAGTATAATAACTGAAATAGAAAATCCACTAGGGCCGGGGATTTAGCTCAGTGGCCTAAGCGCCTGCCTGGCAAGCACAAGGTCATGAGTTTGATCCCCGGTGCCGCAAAAAAAAAAAAAGAAAAGAAAGTCAGAAAGTTCACTACGGAGGCTCAATGGCAGATTTGAATGCACAGAAGAAACAATTAGCAAGCCTGAAGATAGATGGACAGATTATGCAGTCTGGAAAACAGAGAGAAAAATGAATGAAAACAGAGCCTCCGAAAGATGTAGATGTTATTACATGTATCTACAAATAATAATGGAAATAGGAGAGGAAGAAATGAGAGAAATGGACAGAAAACTATTCTAAGAATTGATGTCCTTAAACTTCCCAAATTTATTTTTTTTTTAAGGGAAGTCTCCACAAAACAAATTTGCTTAATGGCAGAATATCTGGTAGCATATTCATTTTAGCTTCAGTTTTGAAAGACAGCTTTGTTGTATGTCGGTCCTTTGCTGGACACTTTCTAAAAAAACATCAAAAATGATATATTATAGAATTAACCTCAGGCTTTTATTCTTCCTCATAAAAAGTCAATTGATAATCTTATTGCTTTTCCCTTGTAAGGGATGGGTCTTTTCCCCCTTGCTGCTTTGAAGATTTTCCCTCTCTTTGGTTTTTAGTATTTTCATTGTGATATGTTTGTGGAACGTTGTGAATTTATCCTATTTGTTGAACTTAAAACAATAAATTGTAGACACAATCATAGAATCCAAAGAATCTCACTATGACTAGGTGAGATTTATACAAGGATTCAAGATGGATTTAACATCAAACTAAATTAATATAACGTAGCCTATGAATTTTTTTTTTAATTTTACATAATTACATCAATAGAAAAGGAGTAATTACTTGGTCAAACATGACCCTCTTTCATAGTAACGGTATTTAACAAACTAGGAAGTAAAGGAGGCTTGCTTAAGTTGATGAAAAAGCATGTATAAAACTATATATCACATGATACATGTGAAGAGCAGGTGAATTACATCTTGTTATAACGTTTTAATACAATAAACTGAAATTAAAAACTGTATTGGGCAAATTCACTTATATATATATTTAAACCAAAACCATATTTATGCTAGACATTTTTGAATTCAAACATTTCTACCCTGTCATCCACAATCTGCATAAACTGCTTCTTTTTCAACAAATATTTAGCAAAAGTATATAATTAAGAAGTCCAGGGAAATAACTTACATTTTCCTGTACTCTACAGAGGAACACCAAACTGAATGCTAGTTCTCTTTGCCATAAAAGATTTGAATCGTCACTTACTTATCTTTTCAAGGGCTCAGTGTCTTATCTGTAAAATAGACAAAAATATGCATTTCACTGAATTGTTGTATTTTGGTGACAAATGAGACAGTATATGCTTAAGACTTCACCTCGTCTTAGGGCATAGCATAATAAATATTAAGGACCTTCGACCAGCTTTGTCTTTTCAATATTAAGGATGCTCTAGCCAGCAATGCACAAATTTGATTGGATAGATAGGTATCATAGAAAGGCTGATCTTGTATTTGACAGCCCATTGTATAGTATAAATATGGAAAGACCATTTGGAAAAGCATTTTTAATGAGAAGATATAAGTCAATTAACCATGAATTACAAGAGAAAGACGTTTGCTTTGTTTTCACAAAATTAGAGTAACTTGGTTTAATTCAGACTTTTTATTATCAATCTCTTGTCATTGCAAGAGTCACAGCGGTTAATCGTTTAATGTAGCTTTTCTGAATAGTAATCGCTGAGAAACTGCATATAAAGATAAAAATTAAAAATTAATACAAATGGTCATTTTTCTTATATATATTTTTGTTAAGGCTTTACAAATATAAGATTTTTGTCTCTGTTGTTACACAGACGAAGAGAAAAATATTACTTTAATTGTTTTAGTATAAACTGCATACTGATAACTAAGTGATTTAATTCTTCTTTTGAAAAACAAAAGTACATGTAGTTGCTAAAAGTAATCATTTTGTAAAATCTCAGTAATTCGTAGGCATTCAAGATCAAGTCAGTCTAAATTAGAAGGAGAAGACATCAATTATTTCTAAGCCTACTTGGATCTTCTTTAATGAATAGACAAGAATCTAGAGTTCTTAAAATGAGTATATTATATTTTACAGGTTAACTATCTTTTTGACCTTCTAACTTGTTATTGATTGGTTTTGGTCTTTTCAGACCTTAGAAAGGCGAATTTCAATCTAATACGAATTGAATAATCACATGCAAACATGCTATGTTGTTGGTCTTTATTTGGCTAGCATTGGGATTCCTTTAATTTCAAATTTTAGCACATACACCTATAAACTATCTCAACACAGTAGGAGGGCAATTGTGTTTTATTACATCCCTTTTGGCTGGTCTCACTTGCCTCTTCTCCTCTCGATAAATGTTAGTTGATGGTAATTCCACCATTAAAGGCCTCTCAAATGGCAACATTCTTTACCCTGTAATATTAATGAGGCACATCAAAACTATGACACATAACTCAGACTTTTTATTTCAGCAATTTTCTATCCTATTTACTTTAACTGGCACCCCTAGAGTTACAGTGCTTTATTGGCTTAGTTTAAATGTGCTATTGTTACTTATGGGTTAAGCAGGTAGGCTGATTGCATTAATAAAAATTGATAAGTAGGCAGGTTATCCTTCCTAATTTATTTCCATGGCGACAGACAAACAACGGTGCCTTGTTTCTCAGCAGCAGAATGCTAATAATCAAATGTGCCTTACCCAGATGAATATATAACAGTTTACTAATATAAATGTCTTGACATTGTATATATTACTGAAGAAAAATACACATTAATTTTGCATCGAAGTTACATGATAGATATGCTCAGGAGAATGAAAAAAATGAGAACATTCTTCTGGAACAACAAAATTGTTCATTAAAGTAATACATTTTAAATAGTGTGTACAGTGAACAATTTAATTTTCTGACATTCATATTGTTTATTTTGGGGGGTGTGGATATCATAGAAAATGTAGTAACATATAGTTATTTTGACATTTAAGAAAATAATAGGTCCTGCACAAGAGTTCAATTAAGCAATAATCCCTGGGAAAATGGTCATTACTAGCAGTTAATGATTGGTTTGTTAGTTAATGGCCCAAGGCAAAGCTGAGGGCAGTAAAGACTCTAACAAACAGTTGTGAACTGTAGCAGTGAAGAATTTAAAAAGATTTTCCCCCTGGTTATAAACCAACATTAATGGTTTATGATAGCAATAATGTGCTTTTTAAGACTTCTTATAACACAGGACAGTCTCTGAAACAACTGATATTTGTAATAAACTGAAAATTGATTTTAAAATTAATACTTTCTGATACTCTATATTTATAAATGTGATTTTTTAAAAAGAATATAAGGCTTATCTCAGATACCATTTGTCCAAAATAGATGTTAGGCAAAGCCAAGCTACAAATAATATTCTCCTCTAGTGGTTTTGATTCCTATTGCTTAGATTTCTATTGGCAACAATTATGCATTTTCTTTAGATATCTTGGCTGGCAAGTTTTGACCTGTGATATTAGTTTATCTTGAAATGAGATCACCCACAGAGTTTTTATATGAAAGGTTTTAAGATTATAGAATGAATTCTTGGATTCCCCATATCCCTACAGCTCCCACAGGAGGAAAATGTCAGTGGATTTTTTGGTCTGTATCCATCTGCTCATGTGTTCACGAGTAATTTAACAGAATAAATGTGCTATCTTCAGAATTTCTTTACCTCACATCAGCAGTATCTTATCACTTCTATTTTTTAATCCGTAGGAAATTAGACTTCATTAGTCTGGGTACTTGCCTCACAAAACTAGTTGTAATAAAACTATAATAGCTTCTGGAGTAAAGGAAGCCTTCATCTACTTTTAGAAACAAGACTTTGTATTCAGCTTCAATTAAGTCTGAGTCTGTATCACTGACAATTGGTAAACTAGTGAATTGAAGGGGGAGAACAATCAAACTGGTAACTTGGCTTTCTAGATACATTCAAAAATATTGATTCCTATTAAAGTTAGTTTTTTAGTTTGTTGAGATAACTTTTTTATAGGTATCAGCTAAAATTTGGAGTTGACTTAAATTAGTCATGTAGAAGAGGGGTTAGTCACATTCTATACACATGTTGTAGTCACCTCTCTCCAAGTTAAATTATTGGACTAAAATTGTATAATCTGGAGTGTCTTACTAAGATGTACTTCTACTTGTTTATGAGGATTTTCCTTTGCGCAATTGGCATTCTATCGGAGAATTTCTTTGATTTCAAAATAAGTCTATTTCTGTCTGGGTCTCTGTCCCTGTCTCTGTCTGTCTCTTCCTCTGTCTCTGTCTCTATCTCTGTCTTTTCTATCTTCCCTTGCACACCTACTGCCCCCCCCACACGGACACACACACATTCATTTGAGAACTAATATTTGAAGAAAATGATGTTGTTTACTTATCTTTACACTTAAGCAAGTGAAAAACCACACACGCTAAGATGACTACATGCCATGGCACAAGAATGATTAGCAGATCTGGTATTCAAAACAATGATGTTGTGAATTCAAACCATATATTTGTTTATTCAAACTATTTAAAAGCATCAGAAGGGATAAAAAAATTAAGTAGAAGTATTTGATCCTAAACACAATAAAATGACTTCGATATAAATAGAGTAGCCTGAAGCTAATATTTTAAGATGTAGGACCAATATTATAAGAATATCCACCACAAAAATATCAACAATATCCTAAGATTAATTTAATTCTATGAATAAGTATCATAAAAATCTCCATATGCTCCATGTTATATTTTAAGTTCAGTTTCAAACAGAGATCAAAAAAGAGGCAATAAATTTGGCTCTTATGTGAAGGCAGAGTAGGCCGCAGAGGTTGAACTAAATCATACACAGTGCTGATAGCTAATTCATGCATACATCCAGAAGTAAAGCTTTGGGATCTTGAAAATTATCCATATTATTTCTATTTACTAAGCCTATCTATTATTCCGTGGTATTTTTGTTTCTTAATAATGCCTATTTGTGTTCAGAAGAAACAAAATACTGACATTAGATAAAGAATTAATGATACGTAAATAATGACTATTAGTCCAATAAAGACATGCTGTCAGCAGAATATTTTCTGTTTCTAACTTAATTGAGAATGCAATGCAGTGTGTACATTATGTTGCTCCAATTAATTCAAATCATTCATAATTGGAATCTCTTAAATAACTCCCTCCTGGGTCTAGAGAGGAAATTGAATCAAGCATTGAATCAGGAAGTCAGCTCTATCTTTAAATATATTGTTATTCATAATCAAATATGCTGATGTTGATGTTACTATAGATAAAAGAAAATTATTTTCTTGTACCATGTAACTAAGAAATGCTAGTTAGCTAAAGTTATGGCAGATAGCTGCACAAAAATCAATGAAATATTAAATATATATTGATTACTGTAGGAAAATGGAGTCACTTACTTGGAATATTTAGGACAGAGAATAAGTGATTGAAATATAAACTTAGAGCCAGCAGAAGCTGATGTAAATAAATGAGTGAAAATGCAGCACATTACTGCAAAATACAGTGCAAAGATAGTAATAAGGAAGAGATAATATCAGAGTGAAGTATACAATGAGAAAGGTGGTTTCATGTTTAAATGTTAATAATTATTATGTGAGGGGGAAAAAGCAATAACTTTCCAGGGGAAACCAAGAAGGGAAAAGAAGAAATAAGGTAGGATGTATAGTTCATGATTGAGAGTATTCTTAATCTATTTCCCAGAACCACCTGGGAAAATTAAATTATCTCCTAGGAACTAATTTTAATCTCCTAGGAGGTAATATTTCAGATGGTGTTGAAAAAGATAAAGGATTCACATTGTTGTAACATAACAGACAGGTAAAGAACTTCTAAATATTTACTATAAAACCGAAAATTAGGATGGTATGACCATTCTCAAGTACTTTAAAAGTTCTGTGACTTGGGAAAAAATTCCATTATTTTCTCCAAAGTTCAGTTCGGCAACAAAGTATGGACATAAAAAAGAGGGAAATTTAGCTTAATGTAGAAGTATTACTTTTAGCATGAGTGAAGCTATCCCAAACAGATTTATGTAAAAATTTAATGGGGCAGGATACTTTAAACATGAGAAATTAAATCAGATATTGGATGCCTCCTGACTTCTCTACACCCTGCCATAAGTACTGACAGTTTGTCAGTTCAAAGAACTGTGTTGAGAAGTCCTAAGATATGTTGGGTTGTCCTAACCAGAGATAGTAAAGTTGGTGGAGTATAGACTGGTGCAACCACTGTAGAGATTCCTCAAAAAATGAAAACTAGAGGTTTCATTTGACTCAGCTATTCCCCTTCTTGGTATCTTCCCCCAAAGAATTAAAAGCATCATACCACAACTATATATGCATACCTATATTTATATCAGCACCGTTTGTAATAGCTAAATCTTGGAAACAGTGCAAATAACCATCAACCAATGAATGGATAAAGAAGATGTGGTTTTTTCATATAATGGAGTATTACTCAGCCATAAAGAAGGATAAACTTAAGACATTGATAGCATAATGGATAGACTTCGAGACCATACTCTTACGTGTAATAAATTGAACACACAAGTGTAAATATGGCATTGCTTCTGTGGTGTGAGACACTGAAAGTGTACATGAGGACCAAAATATATAATAGATATTGTGAAACAGTAAGAAATTATTCAAATGGGAAAGGAACCTAGGGATGGGAAGGGAAAGGAAAAAAAGATGAGAAAAGAAGGAAAAAATGAAAAAAAGTTTTTGTTAATAAGGAGGGGAAGAAGTGTTGATGAGGGGGAGAAGAATGGGGAAAAAAGAATCAAGATATATCATGTACAAATTTCCTAGGATAAATGTGATCATTATGAATATCTAAAATGTACCAACAAACTTAATTAAAACAAAGAAAAACAAAACAAAACAAAAAGAATGCCCATTGTTGCAGCATAGCTGTTAGAGTCCAGTAATCCCCCAGCATCCTTGGCTAGAAGGGAGTGTGATTTGAGGCAGAATACATGAGACTTCCACAAATGTATTCACGACACAGCCAAGGCACTTCTGCCATCACTTCTCCAGGTTTGACTTTGATTGTTGAGGGTTATTTCATGTCTCTGGGCTCAATTTTCCTAGTGAAACAGAAGGATGATATTTATACACACTATGTCTATTTGAGTTGTCATGGGTGGTGTTGATTAAATAGCAGTTGAAAGTCTGAAGGCAAAAGTCAGCATGTGTAGCTATTTACACATCTGCATGTGGAGAGACTGGCTAGTTCTTCACCAAAACAGTATGATTTTTAAATGTTCACATTCCTAGTGTCTTTTTCTCAGCATCTCTTAAAGTGAGATATGATATGTAACAGAGTTCTAGCCATTAGAAAGACAGGAAAATTAGTGTGCAGTACTCTCCAACACACCCATAGTTGGTTCTGCCTAGAGCACCCTCTTCTTTTTGATCCACTCAGGCTAGATATAGTGAACTCATGGGAAAAACTTAGAAGGCCTTATGAAAGGTAGTTACACTTTAGAACAATAGGCAAACACCAGGACACATTCATGGAGTTATGTGAACTGGAAATGGAGTTCACATTTATTAAGTCAGTGATGTGTTGGTGTTACCATAGCTGGTGTTTTCCTAACTAACATGGAAATCAGTAAGACTGTACTATTGGCAGCATAAATTTAATGATTATATTGATCTAATCATTGAGCATAGATTACAACAAATTACTATTGGAAGATAGAGACCTATACTATGTGGTAACAAAATATTTAGCAAATATATAGTCTGATAACTTTTAAATTGCACAATATGTATGCTGAACTTGAAAGTCTCAGCATTTAAGGCAGAATTATGAAGAAATATAACAATCACACCATTTAAGGAAATTTCTGTTTGAATAAAATAAAATTCAATAATATTTAGAGCAAAAACAATGACAACATGACTTGCATATAATGAGTTTTGATTATCAATTACTGTGCTTTTAATACAACTGATTAGAAGTAAATATTTTTGCCAAATTTGTTTTTTATTATCACATATTTGTTGTACACAATGATCGCATTCCTTGTAGGAAGCTGGTATATGCACAGAATCCATCTCAATTCAACCAATTTTTCCACCCCTCCTTCACCCTTCCCTTTCTTGTTCCCCTTCCCATTTGCAGAAGATATATCTATTATCTACTTTTTTTAAATTTTGCTCTTTATATTTTAGTTTACTCATATAAGAAAAAATGTATTATTTAAGCTTCTGTGTCTTACTAGCTCCCTTGAAATTATAGTCTCAAAATGCATCCATTTCCCACAAATGACTCAGGTTTATCTTTCTTTATGAGAGAGTAGTACTCCATTGTATATAAATAACCTTCCTCCATATACCACAGACAAAACTACACAACATGTGTGGGTGAACATTTTTAAGAATGTCTATGATTAGCAATTGGCTCAAAAAAAAAATCCTAGAAAGTTAGTGATAGGTCCCCCGCCTGAGACTTGCCCAGTCATCATGGCAATGGTCCAAATGCTGAATCATAATGGTGTCTAGCTCCTTCTTCCCAGAAACCCCCGTGGTTTCTTCTTCCCAGCTGCCTTTGCCAAACCCCTCGCATGCCACAAATGCTCCTACCTCCTTCAGCCATGTTTTGCTGAGCAGCCTACATCAGCAGCCCTGTGCCCTCCCCCATCAGAGTACATCTAAGCTCGCACCTCGCCTTTGTCTTCAGCGAGCCAGCACAGTGATTGTTGTGGTGACTCTCTCCATGCCTATGTCTTATCTCTCTCCCCTCTTTTTCTCTGCTCCGCTTGTATCTTTTTCTTGTCACCTCAGATTGAGCCAAAAAAGCTCAATCAGTTTGCAGGTCAATTTTTGCAATCTAGTTTGAACCAATTCTGTCACACAACAAATTTTGGACTTCATAAGAACAAGAAATGGACTTCATCTTTTTTTTTTAATTTCTTCGTTTTTAACTACTGATATTTTGGGGTTTATCTGAGAACACAAGCAACACTGAACTAGCTAATGCACAGGACTGAGCTGTCTCTTCAGAAGTCCCTGCCACATACTCATACACCCTGTTCCACAGGGCCAGGGAGCCCCTCTTTTGCAGTTCCCTGATGTCTGTAACCCAAAGTTCTTGTTTGATAGGTGATAGTTTGTTGGGCACAAGGAGAAGCTTTCTCATGTGAGGTGATGCTTGTTTGAAGGTGGAAGTATGACTGTCAAAATTCAAATTAAATGTATTAAAACCAACATTTAGTAGTGTAAAATCAGAATGTTTTATCATCACAAGGCAGCAGGACTGTAACAATTTGATTCTGTGAAAATTGAGCCTCTAGATTACAGTGTCAACTGAAGTAATCTAAGAGCGACTAAAAAACAGTATTCTATTATATACACCAGATATATGTCCCTGAATTATCTATGTACTAATGTATCTTAATATAAGTATTGTAATTTTTGATAATGTTAACTTTTAAGGCTAGAAAGAATTTTCAAGTTCAGTTATACTTCTGTCCTACTTTATGTCATTATGATAATCACAAAAAAATACTAGATAAAAACAAAAGCCAAGAAACACAAAAACGTGGAAACTCTAGATAATTTTCCTTATTTTCTCCTTGCCTGTCTCCCTTTAGTTTGAAAATCTTCATGTGATTCAACTTCACCTCTCTAAGTGGAGTAAGTGTATTTTTTATATACCACTTTCCTTCATATAGTTATCCATTAGTGGAAGGTAGCTTAAGGATAGTGCTTTTATCTCACACTGCTCTGTCATAGGATTTGTGCTTGGACTTGTAAATCATGGGAAGCCCAAGGTTTTTTCATTCTGTTGAGCAGGAGATATCTCCTATTGGTATTTTGTTTGATGGGGTCCTGTCTTAGTTATACTCTTTTCTCTCTTGCTTACTGTTTCAGGATTTCTATATTCACGTGTTGGATTCTTCTGCTTTGTTTACGTGTTCAGTAATTTATTGTGGAGATGCCTGTAACTACAGTCTTGCCCAGTTGCTTGCAAGTACATGGCTATTCACAAGACATTGATATGTGCCTTGGATAACCTTGAACAGAAATGTTTCCTGTGTTCCCTTAACCTGTATCACAAAGATAATCATTCTAGAACTTGGTTTAGTCCAATAAAAAGGTACTTCTTAGGTGGGCATTTAGTTTTGAAAAGAATTCTATAGCTTCAGTATTACATTACATCTAACATAAACTTTAAAATGATATACTTGTCTGAAATATTTACTGCTACCTTTTGGGTTTTGTGCAGAGTTGAAGCATACAGATAAATCAAACAAATCTGTCTCCATGTCCCGTCGAGTGTGAGAAAGACCTCATTGACTCAAGGGGGTGTTTGTAAGGACCATTTCTATGGGTAGGTGTTGATTTCTTCTCCACATTTATCAAAAATTTTTTTTTCCAAGAGAATTCGTCATTCAGTTGTAAGCAGTTCTTATTAATTTTGAGAAGTCTCCATCCCTTTGTGTTATGTAGGATATATCTCCCCTCTAGGAGCTGTGTGTCTCCAGGAATACTATTTTACAAACTTTGCCCATCTTTAGCTTGCATATATCAGTTTGGCTTTATAGTGAGAAAGCTCTCTTGGGGCAGAAAGAACTGACTCATGGGAAGATCTCAAAAGGAGTAAATGTTTACAATTAACTAAATTCTGAGGATCCTCTCTCCTGCTCTCTTATAAACAGACTTGTAGACCTCTCATAAACATAGTAGAAGATAAATTCATTTTCTGGAGA
>RJWT010037871.1:0-12975 GCA_004365215.1 Cuniculus paca
GCTTCCTGCTTTCCTTTGACGCTTAGGTTCTCCCTGTCAATGAGCTCCTCTCAGCTCACACATGGGGTCTCTGGTGATCTTTTAAGTGTTTATTCATTCCACGCCGCCTAAGGCAGAATTAATCATTCTGGTGATCTGAACATGGAGATTGCCTCACTCATTCATTTAAAAAGTGGCTCTGATGTCCCCACTGTGAGCCATATCTGAATGCCATTATGGAGTGGCTGAATTGCTTCCCTATGAACCATTCTCTTAGAGGCAAATGTACTGGCCTAATGGGAAATTTCAGTGCGTGCTTATGTAAAGTACTGCAAATATATTCTGCCCCTGTGCCAGGGCTCAGAGGCTCATTGTCCTCTGTGTATCTGCGCCCAGCCAGCTAGGACTCCTCCTTCGGGTTAGACTCTCATCACTTCTCACAGGCTGTGACAGCCAGCAAAATGCCTGGCGGTAGGCACTGAGTACCTATTTGTCAGATAAATGTGTATTCCTCACTAAACAAGTTTGAAAAGGTTCTTCTTTGTAAAAACTGCTTCTGGCACTTTCTATAGCTCTTCCTTGGATTATGGGTCAGCAATATTTCAAAGTGAGATGCCCAGTTGAAGAGTTTACCTTTATAGGCATGTAGGGAAATATGCAGAGTTAACTGTAAAGACTAGCAATTGTGGGGTCCTGGGAAAGGGGGAAGGAGAGAGCGTATTCATTTTATTAGTAAGACGGAGAAGCCAGGTGGTGATTCACCAAGATTGTGCAAATGGTGGCATTTAGTGTTTGTATGCTGTTAAGAATACAATGCTGCAAGCTATCTTTGGGGTGTGCAGAAGTCTTAGGGAGAGTCTTTTCCAGCTACCAGGACTCTGAACAGACTTCCTCTAGGAGGTGGGGAATACCACATGCTGCCAGGTTTGGGGTCTCCATACCCTGCTGCTGTGCCTCAGTTCTGTCTTCTGTAAGAGCAAAGTCAGAGCCCCCTTAGAATGTCTGCTTTTGGAAAAATTCATTGCAACTTTATCCTGCATGTTCCTTCATTCTCTGTTCTCGCCCTCATTTCCTCTCTGCGCTGTATGCTACAGAGTGAAGCAGGTTTCCATGAAAGATTAGTCCTCTTATCCAGAAACAATGGTATGCTGGTAAATGCTTTACAGCCAGCTCTCCGGGAGAAAGGAGGAAGTGCTTGTGTGTTCTGTTTGGCCATTTCTGTGGTGCGCGTACTCCCAACCCTGGACAACTTTGGGCTACCGAACTCCATCTCTGGACAGAGTTAGAAGAGATGCACGCGATGAGTTCTGCCTGCCGGTGTCAGCCAGCTGCAGCACATCACCAACGCTTCCCACTTGAGGAGGCCTCGGGAAGTAGCACCTTCAAGCTGGACACAGTGGTCCCTACGAAGCCCTTCAGATTAGATGCTAGGTTCTTCCTTACCAGGCTCTGAGAGGGAGCTGGGGTTGGGGGTAGGGTGGGGAGCAGCATTAGGCAGAGGGAGAAGCCAAATGGAGCTCAGTCCTCTGAAAGTCTTGGAGTTGTCCTGTGTTGGCTGAGGCCACTGGGCTTTGCACAGGTTCATCGCAGGCTATGGGCTCCTCTAGCCAAGGTGGACCCTGTGCGGGAGCCGACAAGCACTACCCCATGACAATGGTCCCCACAGCTGGGCAGAGTCCTTCTGCACAGCGAGACTCAGGTGGCATTTCACGGGTCAGCCACACCTGGATGCATGAAGTGGAGTGTGGGGGCTTCACCGCCAGGGGCACCCTGGCTCCCCCTTCCTGTTCTTAGAGAATCACTTGGAGCATTGCCCACCTGCTCTCTGGAGCTCAGCGGGGGCCACAGGCTCCCGCTTGCCCACAGCGGAGGCTCCTTCCCAAGTCCTGCCCGGTAACCGCATGTGCCGGCATCTCCCAGCCATCTGACTCAGTGTGTGCGGCTGCCGGCCTCTCCTTGGTGTGGCAGCTTGTGGTGACCTCGCCCCGCTGGGCAGACAGGCAGGGGCCTAGGGCTTTAGGTTGGACCTTGGCCCCATGGTGCACAGGTGGGGTGAACAAAGGCAGCCACGGCACCCCCAAACCAGTTTAAGGAGATGATCTGGTGTACCTACGTGGGGACTGGATGCCCCTGCCTTTACTTCCTGGGGCCCTGGGGCACAGAGTCTGACCGAGGCCTGGAGCTGGTTAGAGCTGGGAATAGAAGCCAGTATTTCCTTCTTCCCAGTGGAGTCAAGGTCCTATCCTCTTCTCAAGATGGTTTGTGTTTAGAAAGAGCCTCGTTAGCAAATTTTCTCTTCTCCTTGGTCTGCTCCCCTGACTGAGCTCAGCCCGTCCTGGCAGGTGGCCTGTCTGTTTGCGGAGGAATTATCCTGCCTGCCAACTAGGTGTTAGATTTGCATGCGCTGGGGCCTCAGGGAAATCATCTGGAATCATAGCTAAGGCTTTCACTCTCCAGACTTTTCAGCCTCTGGTGCACATGCAGGCGGTACAGGCTCTGTCCCTTAACAGGAAACCACCTTGGGCCACGGCCGCGTCCAGGCCAATGGTAGTGGTGGTGGTGGTGGTGGTGGGGCTCCAGGCCTGGCCAAGCACTGCAGTTCCTGGGCCTGGGGCCCCTGGCTCTTACTTCCACTTTAACCTTCTTCAGTGCGCTCTCTAGCAAACACAGAGTCTGAAAGAACGGCATGATCTCGCTCTGCCTTTTTCATGTGATGCTTTAGCATGTCATATGTAGTTACTGATTTTTAGAACTTCCTAGCTTTTACCTCTATTTACTGATTTTGTCCTGCCTTCCGTAGTGCATCTGCTATCTTTCTGATATATTCTTTCTGCTAATTTTAATCTATGTATTTAACTGATCTCCCTTAATGAGGAGCCAGAGGCTCCCAGTGGGTAGAGGTAAGGCTGTTCCAGCTGCAGGTACAGTTTGTGTCACCAGCGGGGAGACCCAGAGGCCCTGGGCCTCACTCTGTTCCATGATTCTGGCCCTCTTTTGTGGAATTCTCCTGAGACAGCTATTGTGATTCCAAAATGACTAGCAAGGAAGGATTGGCCAAGCTCTCGCATGGAGTGTCTATAAAATGGTTAAATCGGGCCACGGATGAGAGGCGGCGCATGACCCCACGACATAGCAGGGATCAGACAGCCAAGGAAGCCTGAGGGACAATAGCAAGTGGTTTGGTGGCGGGGGACAGGATCTAAACAGGAAGTTCCTGCCTTTGCCCAAAGTCTCAGGGTTGTGTATTTCTCCTCCCTCCTGCTGCAAAGTCACAGGACTGATTCACAACCACAGCGCCAGGAGCAGGGATAGAGGGAGAAGGCCTCAGCCGGCTAATGAGCGGCGGCTGCCGGATCGGTGGGGAGGGAAAGGCTCGAAGGAGAAAAGCACGGCTCGTTTCAACGTCAGATGAATCTTGCTGTAACAGAGGCCGAGTAGCTGACGGACAGGCTGCATTTACAGAGGGCGCTTTGAAGAACGCAAGCCATGAGACAGAGGATCCTATGCAAGCGGCACTAAAAAAATCCCAGTTCACAGAGGAGGAGAGAGAAGGAAAGGAGCGATGCGTCTGAGGCAAACTTAGAGACGTTTCTCCCAGCCGGGCTACTTTACTAATGACGAGGAACCGAAAGGCGGTAACAGAGCACCGCGGTGTAGAAATTGTAGTTGATATGTGAAGAATTATGCTTCACTCCTTAGTCAACTGCATCCTAGATGTCTAGGTTCAGTCGCTGTAGTGGATTCTTTTGCCCCCCCCCCCCGCAAATCTGTATTAGTTTGATACCACTGCATGCACAAATAACTGAAGCCCGGGCTGCTTATAGATCAGATCTCGATCTTTCCACAGCTGTGGAGGCTGAAGTCCACGACGCGGTGTGGGCAGGGCTGGTTTCTCCTGAGGCTGCTCTTTGCTTTGTAGATGGCTCTCTCCTCCTTGTGGCCTCATATGGTCTTCCCGCTATGTGTCTTTGAAGGACTCAGGTCCTATCAAATTCGGGTCCACTTTAAACACTCCGGATAATTAAGTACCTTGATCACTTCTTCAGGGTCCTAGCTCCAAATGCAGGGATACGTGGAGGAACAGTTAGGATGTATGAAATTTTGGTGGTGGGGAAGCATAATTCATCGGATTATGGGACTTTCTGGGTATTGTTAAGGATGGATATCTGGTCAGGCTGTACCCAGCTGACAGTTCCTGCTGCTGTCTCCATCAGACCAAATCAGAGGCAACAGGCTTCATGCTAATCATCCCCACCTCCACCTGGCCTCCAGCTGCCCTTGCTGACCCCTCGGTGGGCTTCTTCCCTGGGATGGAGACATTTCTGAAGGATTTGCCCTTGAGCATCTCTCCCAATACCAGTGCCTCTCAAGCTTTAAAAAATCCATCTCTCCCATAGCTAAAGAATAAGGTACAATGTGATTTAAAAAAAAATCATAGCAACAGCTTTGGTATCGAACAACATGCATTTCTACCCCATCTCTGCCTCAGAAGCGGGTTTTAATGTCTCCCCTAAAGGGAGACTCTTTTCCTCTTTTCCTCCTTCCATGCTGTGCTGTAGCTCAGCGCTTGGCAACAGGGACGTGCAATGGACGTAGAAGCCACGGTGTCAGGAGCCTGAGTTTGGAACGAAGTAAACCTGGGTTCACAGAAGCCTCCATCATCGGTCCGCTGTGGGGCCTCAGGCCAAGTGCTTCACCTCTCTGAGTCTCACTTTCTTGGGTGCATCATGCAGGACAGTTGGAGGAGGATTTAGAGGACATGTGTGGAGCTCCGGGCTCAGATCCTTGACCACAGTGTCGACACGTGGCCGTCCTGCTGTAACGGCGTCATCAGAGCCTCAGGAGGAAGACCTGAGTCTGTGTAGCTGACTGATGTGTCCTGAACACCAACATGTTCGTTCTGTCTCTCTCTCTAGCTGCCTGCAAGGTGTTTCTGATCAGATCTTGTGTTGGTCCCTTGCTGTCCAGCCCCAAGCAACCTTCCCACTGATGATGCCCTGTGCATTCTACTGTGGAACCTCTTGACCACTGGCTCATGACGACGAGCCAGGCCACAGCCCACCACGCCCAGCACCATGCCTGGACCACTCCAGGTCACCCCGTAGTAGGCCACACTCTGCTGTGCCATGCAAGACTGCTGGACCGTGCCATGGCTGGGTCAGATGGCTACTCCACACCCACCCCTGATCATTCTCAGGTCCAGAACTGTGCTCCTCAGTGCCCATTCTGGATCCTGTGCCTTCAGCCAGGGTGGCTTATTTGAACTCCAGTCTTGACTCTTGAAGTGCACGTCCTATTTGGCTCCTGACTCTGCTCCCTTTGGAGATGACTTCTAGATCCGGGGGTGGGGGTGGGGGTGGGAAATAGCCCCCTGCCTTCCAGTTTGCAGAATCTGAGGAAATGTTTGGTGGAACAGAAAAAATGACTTCTGTCTTCCTTTCCTCACCCCTAACTGAGCTGAGACACCCACTGCTTTGTAAATGAAACAAAAATTTTCCTTTATGGTAATATAAAACTGTATGCTAATATAAAACTTCAATATTTAAATTTAATTTGTTAGAGCTCAGTGCTTATGAACCTAATCAGTTATCATCTTGAGATTTACTAATAAGACTTTTATATGTATTCCTCTCCTATGTGTGTTTGTACACACACATACACACTTTTAGGAATCAGGATTATTTTATATGCATATACATATAACACACACACATATATAATGCTTGTTTCCTTTACATAAATTTTTTATGAAACAATAAAGAAGTATGATCTACAAATAATCTACCCCTTAGTGATGGTCTTGTTGTGACTTACACGTTTAGTTGCTATCTCCCTCTTAGTATCTGCAGAATGCAGACACCTAGACAGGATCCACCACTAAACATACTTCTTAAGGAGAACACTGCAAGTTGATGGTGGCCCTACAGTTCCTTCCTGACTGCTTCCTACCAAGGAGGTGGGGAATTATCACGTGTGTTAGTCTGTTTTGTGTTACTGTATCATAATACCTGAAGCTGAGTGCTTTATAAAGAAAAGAGATTTATTTGAGTCATGTTTCTAGAGGTTCAGGAGCTTGGTGCCAGCTTCTGCTTGGCTGTAGTGATGGTCTCTCATGGAGGATAACTTCACAATGGAAGGGGCATGTGTGGAAGAGATGACACGGTGAAACAGGAAGCCAGAAGCATTCAGAGGAGGTATTTGGCTTGCTTATAATAACCCACTGTCAAGGGGCTAACTTAACTGGCAAGACTGGTATAAGTCCCTACTGAGGGCCATGCCTCATGACTGAATTACCCTCTTCTTCAAGGTTCCACCATATTGACCTTGTCTCAAGGACCCAGCTTGGGAGGACCAAGCTTCTGGGATGTGAATCTTTGAGGGACACACTCAGACCATGTCCAGACCCCAGTGCCCCGACAGAGATACTGTTTAGCTACTATGTTGGCTGCTACTACATATTTCCTAGTATTCCCAGTGATGTCAACTGTGAAATGGTCCAGAGCCACAGAGGTTGATGATAATAAATCACTGCATGTGGGGACAGAGGTGAAGTGTGTGTGTAAATGTGTATGGTTGCTTCGAGTCTAATATTACTAAGTGCTTTACCAAGGTGGTAATGAGTATGTCCCAAAAACAAGGGTCCAGAAAGCTGTTCTACTAGTATAATCCTGAGGGAGAGGTTCAGGAAGGAAACTCATTCAGAACTGGCCCCATGTGTTACCATTTTCCAAGTCAACTTTCCTTGAGACCTTCACAGCCATTGGTAACTCCTCCTGTTTTTATCCATTCATGGTGGCAGTAGCAGTTCCAAGTTGGGTAGGCAGTGTGCTGTGGAGAACATCAGGAATCCTTCTTGGGAAGGTCTTGCAGAAGGGATGGCATCTGAGGTGATTCTTGAAGGATTGTTGGAGAGTTTGGCTCATTGGGTAGGGGTGGTGTGGAAGAAGGTGTCTCTCATTTGCAATGTAAATGGGCATTGAAGTGCCTCGTCACCTTTTATTCTTGGAATCAACTCTTGGATTTATTCCATTTCTCCCTTATGCATGGCTGTCCTGGCTCAGTGGAGGATCATGCTCAGCCTTAGGCTGCAGTCCCACACTTGTCTCTCTGCCCCTCAGGGCACCCTGCATGGCTCCTCCAATCTAGCCTAGTCCCCAAACCTCACAGGGCTTACTCAACATGGCATTATTATGAAATGCTGTCTCTACTTCTTTCTGCTTCTCTTGTGTTTACAAGGTACAGGGTGAAGCCTACACACTGTATTTCTGACGTGCAGTGTCTGTGCATTCTGACCAGACCTGTCCTTTCTTCTTGCTTTCCTGTTACTTTTCAAAACCAGTTTTCTTTTTCCTGCCTAACAAATCTGCTTACTGGCTGTTAAATTCACACAGAGATTTCTCACCTCCTCGGCTTACTTTGTAGATTACTTTCCCTTTCTCTGTAACTATTCTCATCTTCTCTGAGGGCAAGGTTTGGAAGTTATTAATTTTTTTAAAATTCAGAAAACGTTGTACATATTTACCATTGAAACATGTTTTGAAATTTGTACACATTGTGAAATCTCTAAATTGAGGTAATTTACTCATGTGTCACCTTATACACTTATCATTTTTGTGGTCAGATGTAAGTTACTTGATCTTGAACAGCTTTTAATACCCCATCCTAGGTCTTTCCGTATCACAAACCTCTCTTTTTCTCCACCTTTCTATATTAGTCTTCTTTTTTGTTCCATTCTTTTACTGGATTTTAATAAACATTTAGTTTCACATTGAATAGATAGTAATCTATTAATTTTATTATCTAAAATAATTTTAAACTAATATCAAAAAGAATTTTCTAAATTTTAAAGAATGCATAACATCCCAACTTTTATGTAGAGCAGAGCTTATCTACTATTCACTCTTTCTTTTTTCTTTCTTTTTTCTTTCTTTTTTCTTTCTTTCTTTCTTTCTTTCTTTCTTTCTTTCTTTTTCTTTCTTTCTTTCCTTTCCTTTCTTTCTCTCTCTCTCTCTTCCTTCCTTCCTTTTCCTAATCTTCTAGTTTCTCTAAATTGTTTTCTTTCTTACACTCCTAATTTGCATTAATTATTAATGCATTTTGGACTTTATCATTTCTCTTTTGTACACAGATTTTATGATTGCTAGTTTTACAGCAGGTATGTTTCCATGTGCATTCGTTTTAAGGAAAGTTTGTAAGTTAACTGAGAGCAGGAGTTCTGCATTTAGTCCTATGCCCTGGAGAAGTTTCTTACTCAGGCAGTGGTGTGAAGATCAGCATCCACCAGCAAACTGGCACAGACCTGCAACAGCGTGAGCACAGGCATTGAGAGTAAGAATTCAGAAACCTTCCCCGCAGTGATATTGCAGAGGGGTGTGGAAGAGGGAAAGGTGCTCACCGCCTGGCGGCCAGGAAGCAGTGATAGAAGGGAGGTGCCAGGGACAAGAACACACCCTTCCAGGTCATGCCCCAGTCCCACCTCCAACCAGGCCCTGCCTCTACTCAGCTATGAACTACCTCATCCATGCACTGATCACCTTACAAATACAGGAAGCTTTTGGGGGACATTTTAAATTTAAGCCATAACAGGGAGAGAGAGCAATTTTTGTTCCACAGAGGCATCATATTGAGGAAGTAATTGCTCCAGTGTTTTCACACTTGCAATGCTTCCAGAAGCTTCTCAAGAGATTGACTTCCAGTTCCTTTCCTCTTCTCTCCTTGGTATTCTGTGGAACACAGGATAAGTTCCTCTACCCTTTCCTGAGTAGTGGTACTTCAGAAGCTGTTACTGGGTGCTTTAGTTTCCTCTGTGGGTTGCTGGTACAGTACCCGTCTCTAGTGGCTTAGATTATGGAATTCATGGCTTTATTAATCCACCTGAAAACTCTTAGAATTCTTCCCACGGTTTCACCAACGTGTGTTGACTGTTTCACAGGAGTGAGGTTCAGTAAGAAGGAGGGGACCCATGCCTCATGCATACCCTCTTGCTCACCTGGGGGTTTAGGCATGTGGAGGTCAGACACATGCATGATCAGCTCCATTTACAGCCCCATGGCCCAGCCTGCCCCATAAAATTCTCATACAAGGATGGGGCAGTGTCTTCTACTTTTCTCATTGTATGTGTGAAAATCACCTCTCTGAAGTGACCAGTGACGAGTAGACTGAACTACTTCCTGTTGAGAGAATTCACTTTGTCACCCCCCAACTCGTCTGCAGTTCACACTCATGGGTGGTGGTGTAAGGGAGATAACAGATGGTGGTTTCGTGTGCAGAACAGGAAATGCTTTCTGATTGTGGGATCTCCTTCCCTTGCTATGTACTGAGCTTTGAGCAATGAACGTGAGTCAATAAACATTCTACTGACCAGGGCCTTTTGTTTTTCGGCAGGGGCCACTTTCCCTACCTGTTTTCTATCCTATTGATTTCTTGCTGCAGGACGCACCACTGGGACATTTTCAGTAGTCAAGTGCCAGTGCTGCTGCCCACCTGTGGCATTGTGAGGGAAGGGAAAGAGCTCAGCTGGAGTCTGACAATGGGAGAAAACCCCTCAGGACACACAGTGGTGTCACTGGGTCGCCCAGGGACAAATAAGGGACCAACTTGTGTCCAGAACAGGCCCAAAATTGAAAGGGAAAGAAATCCTGGGCTGATGGCATCTTAATATGGGTGATCACCATTTAGAGCCTGTTCTGACTTCTGCTCTGACTTCTGCTTCAGAGAGGAAGAACTGGAGGAGCAGATGGGAGCAGGTGGAGCTGTGGGGACAGCTACCTTCCAGGAGTGAGGTGGAAAAGGGACCTGGGAGAAGCAGCAACTTGCACCACAGTGCGTCGAGCATGCCTCGACAGCGGGGATGGCCGGGAGGGGTGCGGGGAGGCAGCTTCCTGCCCGGGATTACTGACCGACTGAAAGTGAGGCCAAGGGGCTTGTTTGCCCTCCCAAGAGTGAGCCATCAGCCCTGCTCCTCTCTCCCTTCTGCAGTTAAAGGATCCTTAGCAGCTTCTTGGGAGTGGGTGGCTGGCACTTTGTCCCCAAAGCCTGAAAAAAGAAGAAATTGTCAGCCAATGCTAATGTTATTTTCATGGGTGGAGCCAGACGAAGTAACGGATCCTGCCTCCTTCCGGAAGTGAATCTTTGCTGGGACTTCCACAGAGGGAAGCAGGGATCCGAGCGGCAAGGTAAACGGAGTCTAGGCTGCCTCTTACAGTGGCCCTTGAGGGTAGCTTCTGGCTTGGGAACATGCTGGGGACTGTGAAGGAGCTCTGGCCGCCCCCACCGGCACAGTCCTCATGCTTGTAACCATCGGTAGGGCTTTGCGGGGTGAGTGTCCCTGCCACACTGTCTTGTCTATTGATTTTGCAGGAATGCATGGATTCTGTTGTTCAAACGCATGACTGGCAGCATTCATCTGCCCCCATTTCCCCTGTCCTGCAGACCCCTGGTGACTCCGATTCTACTTTTCCATCTCGGTGACTTCTACTATAGATACTTTGTGTGAGTGTTCGTCTTTTTGTTACTGATTTATTTCACTTAGCATTTGCTCTGAAGTTTGTCCTTCTTGCAGGCTGTGTCTGAATTTTCTTTCTTTTAGAGGCTAATGTTCTGTTCTATGGATAGATCACATTTTGTTTATATATTTATCTGTTGATGGGCACATGAGTTTCTGCCATGATTTAGCTAGTGTCGATAATGTTATGAACTTGGATGAACAAATGTCTCTTCAAGACCCTGCTTTCAATGCATTCAGATAGGTACCGTGTTAGTCACTTTCCCATCCCTGGATCAAAATACCAGATACTCCCAGTTTAAAAGAGGAGAGGTCTATTCAGCTCACAGTTTCCAGTTGGTTCAGTCCAAAGGCTGGCTCCAGAGCAGAAAGAGCAGGATGGAAGGGTCTGGTAGAGGACAGCTGTTCATTTCACAGCAGCCAGGAAGCAGAGAGAGGAGAGGACCAGGGACTAGAATGCACCCTCCCAGGTCACACCCTCAGTGACCCTCCTGCAACCAAGCCCCGCCTCCTAGAAGCACATTCAGTTATGAACTCATCCACTGTGAATCCACTGATGGAAACAGTGCCCCATGATCCAATCACCTTCCACACACGGGAGACTTTGGGGACACTTTAGCTCTAAACAATAACAAATACCCAGAAGTGGAATTGGTGGATTGTATGGGAATTCTATTTTTAATTTTCATCATAGCATTTTCCATAGTGGCTGCACCATTTTCCATTGCCACAAACCAAGCACAGGATTTCAACTTCTCTATACCCTTGCCAACATTTGTTATTCTGTTTTTTGATAGCCTTCCCAGTAGGTATGAGGTGATATCTCACTGTGGGCTTGATTTGCATTTCCCAAAGGGTTAGAGATGCAGAGTATCTCTTCATGTGCTTGCTAGCATTTGCATACCTTTTTTGGGAAAAATGTGTATTCAAGCCCTTTGTGCGTTTTTGAATCCAGTTGTTTGTTTTGGGGAGTTGAGTCAGGGCATCATTTTTAGAGGCTCCTGCAATCCCCATTCTCTGCTCCTGTATCCCACGTCTTCCCAGTGTCTGACAAGCTGGCCACAGTGTCCCCGTGGAACATCTGCCCAATGCCCTTGTGGCAAATTTAAGCAAAGGCAAAGGAACATGACTCATAAGTCACTTTCATCATTCACATGTTGGGTTCCACATAAGTATAGCTGTGCTTCATCAAACATAGCAAGATAAGAGCTTGCACAGCAGATAAATTAGGGAGTGAATGCTTAGATTACAGAAAGATTCTGGCCCTGCTGTATAATTGCTTTCAGAAAGAACTGCTATGGATAAAATGGTTTAAAAGTCAAAGTCATTTTCTGCAGTGGATTTGCCTTAACTTTCATCTGCTGTAGAATACCAGCTAGCAAGTCATCAAAAGCCTCCATGTTGCAGCCCTTTAGTCTGGGAGGACTTCGCAGCTAGAACCACCATAGTGAGCCAGCATTCCAGAGGTGTGCCATTGAAATTCTTATAAGAGGAAGATGACTGTGACTTAAAGTTTTTTTTCCTCAAAGTTAAAATGACCCACAGGGGCTCAAGATCCAGGAGCAGGATGCTTAGACAGGATGATCCAGGCACAGATGTGGCAGAGTGTAGAGGGCTCATCCCGAAGACCATGTGTGGATATGAGCTCAGTATGTACAACTGGGTGGGTTGTGCATTACACAATGTCACCTGACTCAGGGGGCAAGGAGGGACATGATCTGGACCACATATTAACTCCTACACCCCTACACTGGAGCATTGCTCCCTCTGCCAGGAGGAAGGTATTCTTTCTAACTCATGCAGGGGCCCTGCATGAGTTAGCGGCAGCCCTGAGCGAGTACAGGTATCTCTGGCTAGAGTTCTAGAGTCACAGTCTACTGCTCAAAGTGTCCCAACCATCTCAGGTGACTGTCAACACCAATGCTCATAACCAAGAATATAACGCAACTGCACTACAGTTACTTGTCTCAATTTTACGTTTGTCCATTTCAACAAGTATTTATCAAGTCCTTGCTATGTGCCAAGCACTGTTCTAAGTATTTGAGACACACAGTGAAAGAGGTGGGCCACGATTTCTGCCCCTGTGGACACAATATTATCATAGAGTTAAGGCAATAAATAGTAGTGCAGTGATTGTATTAGCTAGCATGTTAGACTGTGGTAGTAGCAGGGAACGAAGATCAAGATTGTGTGTGACAGATTTCTCAATTATAAAATTACTCTTTGCCATATTGTAATTTTTTTTGTTTGTTTTTTCTTTTCTTGGTTTTTGAGAAAGGGTCTCACTATGCAGTTCAGGCTGGTCTTGAGCTCACTATGTAGCACAGGCTGGCCTTGAACTCACAACAGTTCTGCCTCTGCCTCCTGAGTGCTGGGATGACAGGCATGCATCACCATATCTGGCTCCCCATTGTAATTAATAGGTATATTGAGGAAGATATTTTGAGACTATGCACATATCTTTTTTCTTCTAATATATTTACCCACTAACC
>RJWT010037872.1:0-12973 GCA_004365215.1 Cuniculus paca
CCCCTACCCCAAACCCGCCCCTCACCCTGCCCCTTGCCAAAGCCACGCCCCTCGCCACGCCCCCACTCCTTGTGTCCTTGGAGCCTGCTGATCTGGGACCGAAATGTGAGCCAAAATTACCCTCCTCTTGTAAGTTTCAGGTGTGAGGTTCTGTGTCTCAGCAGTGACAAAGTGACTAAGACAGGGACAGAGAAATAGACACTAAGGTCAGGAGGTTGAGGACAGGGGGCCTGCAATGGCAAGAGACAGTCCTGAGGCTGGCGGGCGCCTTCCTTCCTCCCGGAGCCCCCTCCTGCCAGGGCCGCAGGGGCGCAGAGCGGAGGGTGCCGGGTTTGAGGGGGACCCGGCCGGCCTCCCCTGAGCCGGCTGACTGCCCTGCCTCTGGAGAACTCCATGCATGAATAGAGACTTTTTTGACAAAGAGTCCCCTTGTCCCAGTAGGTGTGGAACACAGGGGACTTCTGATTCCCGTATATTTAAACATAAAAGAGTCTATTCATGCAAACGTAGGATAGCTGCACCTGAATCAAGTGTCTCAGCGCAAGCAGGAAACTGTGGGGAGCTGGGAAGCCTCTTAGACAGAACAGCTCATTCCTCCAGACTGAGGCTGTCTGGGGTAATGACACATTATGATCATATCGGAATGGGCACACTTGTGACTCAATGAGCTGATGCAAATTGAACATGAGCAAAAAGATCGTATAACTTTTATAGGTGAGGGAAATTAGATGTCTTATTTTTCTAATTTAATATTGCAGTGTGAACGTTCTCCAGGGAGGATTGATAAAACAATGGCTCAGTGATCACCAGGTTGAATTCAAGGATGGAAAGGAGGCATCAGGTTAGTTGTCTTCTCTGTCATATTGCAGGATGAAAAATACGGCAGCAAAATTATGCTTGATAAGAATTACTCCAAGTGTCAGGATAGTTTCACAAAGCCCCGCGTGGATTCCAGACTTGGAGGCTGCGTTCCGGTGGTGAGGTCTGATGGTGTGCCGTGGACACACGCCCGCTCTCAGGGTGGCGGAATGCATTAGGATAAATCCCAGTAAAGTGCAGTTAGCAGGCAGTGAGCAAAACTGCAAGGCAGGCCAAGCTTCCCCTCGCTGGGGGTCTCCCCTTTCTGCCCACCCATGCCACCCTCTGCCACTTACCCTAGATCACTGTACCATGTGACCCTCTCATTTTTCACAGGTACGCTAATCTTTGAATTCAGCGTTAGATGACATACTGCTGTTTTCAAGGGTGCTGGCATTTTCTTAAGAAACCCTTTGCTATGCATTTGATTTTAGTAAGACTGAAAGATTAATTTGGAAATTATTGTCAGGCTTCTTGCTTCCTCCCTGGCCCTCACCCTCACCTACCCCACCCCTCCAGCATCTCCCTGACTTCTCAAAAAGACAAACTGGGACCGCTGTAAGATTTGTCTTGACCTGAAATGTTAATGATGAGTGGAAATTCATAGTCCAGCAACGACAAGTCTAGCTTCCGTGTATTGAGGTTCTGCCATGTTACAGCGCTTTAAACACATCTGAAAGCTCTCACATTAGCTCTGAAGGACAGGACACTTCTTGGTTGATTAAACTGAGTCAGGTGGATGGCCATACGCTTGGCAGAGAACATGCGTTAATTAGGAAGTTGTGGAGCTGGGATTTGAACCCAGGCCTTCCAGATGATGCTGAGGCCCTTGTAGCGTCCTCCATTCCATTGTCTGGCCAGGCCCCGGTGAAGGCTCCACTGCCGTGGGATTAGCCCCATCTATCTAGTGAGCCCGGATATTTCAGCCTGTGAGTAACCCCCAAGCATGGATCCTGAATCTTGGCTAATTTCTGGGAGTCCCAGAGTGGCCCTTGAGTTTGAAGTGCAAGCCCGAGAGAAGGGTGAAGCAGCAGAATTAACAGAATCCTTCTACGTACTTGCAAATGGGTAGATGAAAGGGCACCGGGATAGCTGGGTTATGGTTTAGGTCTAAAACGACTCCCAGAGCCTCATGTGTTTGGCAAGTGATCGGACTCTATGGACTTACGGCTGATTTGCTGTTGGGAAGTGGGGCCTGACCAGAAAGGCGGGTCACTGGGGCTGTGACCCAGCTGTGTGCTGAGCGGCTCTCCTCTGTTGATGCCCCTTTGCCGTGCATCCTGCCTTGGAGCCGGTTCAGCACGGACTGAGACGTCTATAAACTAAACCAGGATAAACCTCTCCTCTTTCAACCCAAGGGTGTCCGGTATTGCATCCCCGGGATGAGAAAGCGACCAGACAAGGGTCTTCCAGGCAGAACCGAATTAACCCTTGCCTCACAGGATCTTCATCTAAAGGTAGTTCAGTGCTGATACCTCACCTACGCTGGAAATCTAACACCTTTTGAAATACACGTCCGTGTCAGGTTGCTGGAGCTGCGGGAATGAGATTCTGCAGACCGGATGCTTGAACAACAGGACTGTATTTTTCCATCGTGCTGGGGCCTGGGAACCTGAGCTCAAGACTGCAGCGGGGCTGCTTCTCCCCAGGCCTCGCGCCTCCGCTCGCAGCTGGCTGCTGCCTCGCTGCGTCCTTACGAGGCCTCTCCACTATGTGCTGCTCCCCGGCATCTCTCTGTGTCCTGCTCTCTGATTTTAATAAGGACACCAGTCGGACTGGATTAGGGCTCATGCTGATGGCCCTGTTTTAACTCATTTGCCTCTTTAAAGGCCCTGTCTCCAAATACAGTCACGCTCTCAGGGGCTGGGGGCTGAGATTTTGACACGGGAATTTGGAGGCGGGGTGGGGCGGGGGACACAGTTCAGCCACCTACCTAGTCCACTGCAGGATCGTCTTTGTAGTAATTCCGGGGGCCCAGCCTAGCGGGCGTCAGTTGGGGAGGAGGTGCGTACATTTGGTCCATCCTCGGGCCAGCAGTGAGAAAGACTGACACGGTGGACATGCGCCGATCCCTGTGTGACTTCCAAGACCCAAGATTCTCGGCCGGGAGGCACCTTCGCAACGGTGCGGAGCGTCAGCGGCCTGGGGAAGAAGGAGTGCGAGTGGGAGACCATTTCCCATGGTCACGACTTCGACAGGAGAGCACTAGCGGAAACGATCACGGCACGTGGGCAGAGCACCTGGGCAGTCCAGGTAGCAGGTCAGTGACACTGACTCAGCCCAGGAGGAGAGGAATAAAAGGGAATGGGGTGCTGCTTTAGGAACCCACAAAGTTCCTGGGCGCCACGCCTCCGGCCGGACGCAGCCAGGCGGGGTGCGCTCTTGAGGGAGAGCATCCGCTCCGTTTGCATCTTCTTAAAGCACAGCAGAAAGGGCTGCACACCAAGAGCTACTTGGTCGCTTGCTGAAGGTTCAAATTCCACTGTCACGGTTCGGACCCTCACTTCCCCTGTGGAGGAAAACTGCAGACAGACTCCAGGGCGGCCCCGTTCCGCTGACGTCATTCCTCAGAGCAGCGGCGGTGTGGGAGGTAACTGGTGTCATGGCAACGGGTCACCGAAGAGCAGGCTGCTGGCCAGGGCAAAAGCCAAGGGGGAGAACTGTGTGACAGTTGCTTCCACTGATGTAAAGAAGGGCATTTCTATGCTCACCTTGCATGCACACATATGTGGACACGCGTGCGCGCGCGCACAAACACACACCCTTCCAAAATTAATCTATGATTATACAATAAATTGTGGCTTTTCCTCCTGGGGAGCTTGGGTAGGAGGTGGGGCCAGAGGTGAGAAAGGATTTCTCTTTCACTGTATATTTTAAAATAATTTTTGTGATCTTACTCTGTGTATTCATGATTTCCTGATAAAAAATTAATTTTTTTAGCCATTTGCAATTCAGATGGGAGATTAGTTTTGATTCACATATGAGATGCAGCGTTTGAAAGCCCACGTGCAAGAGATGAACATTTCACAGTGATGCAGGGCTGAGATTGCAGGGGTGCTGTGCACGCTGGTCCCCAATACTCAGGCAGTCAGGGCACGGGGGCGCTGCAGGGCAAACCCCTCAGCGCACAGGATGCAGGACTAAATTTCAGTGACCCGTCTCAGGTAAATATTGTCTGATCTCCAGGTCATTCTCCTCCTTTGCCCTGTTATGTCTTTCTAATAAAACAGAATCATACTTTGTGAGGTTTAAGTCAGCAGCTCAAAGAACCAAAAAGAGAGAAACAGACAGATGGGGGTGGGCCGGGAGAGGACACACACTGGGTGAAGAGGAGCAGCTTTGGCTGGCATCTGTCCTTCCTGGGCACTTTCCCCTCAGCCTGCCCCCATATCCTGGCCATGTCCCCTCTCCAGCTGCCCCTGCTCCTGCCCTTCCCCTTCATTTTCCTTCCTTGCATTCCTGGAAAAGTCAATGCTAACTTTGAGGACTGGTTATGCCCAACACTAAATTTCGACAGCAAGATAAAAACCAACACACTCCATTATAGTTAGGATAAAAATGTCCCCTCAAAGCCTCATGGTGTTGAATGTCCCTCCAAAGGCTTTTGGCTTTTAGATGGTGATTGGATTATGAGAACTCTCCCTTCATGAAGTGGATTAACCCATTGGTGAGACCATAATTAGATAACATAACTGGGGTAATGGAAACAGGAGGTGGGGCCAGGTTGAGGGGAATGAATCATGGGAGTGTGGAGGGGGGTCCATGTCCAGTCCCAGGCCCTTTCCTCTGAGGCTTTCTCACTCTGCTTCCTGATGCCATGAGGTGAGAACTTTCCTCTGCCATGCCCTTCCACCATGATGTTGATCCTCACTATGGACTTAAAGCATTGTAGCCAGTTGACCATGGACTGAAACCTCTGAAACCGTGAGTTAGCGTAAACTCTTCCTTTTAGAATTCGTTTATGTCAGATATTTTGTCACAGTAACAAAAAGCCAACTAATAATTTCTCTTTTGCTATTTGTATTATCTAACAAAGGACTTATTGGGCAGAAGAGCAAGTGACATACGCAAATGGAACTGACTGGAGCTTTTAGCTTATTGACGGTAAACAATCATCAACTTCAGTCTGCAGTGTCCTTTCTGTGTCTTTCGTGTTCCTGCAGAGATGGATCCTGGGGCTGGTAATTCACTCCTGGTTCTTAAGGCAGCCTGCTTTGCCTTGGGCTCCTGTTGGAAATGTCTTCCTATATTCAGCTAAGACCTGTTTTTTTTTTTTTTTTAGCACTTTTTATCGTCTGGCCCTAATTTCACCCTTGAGACCTCTCTGAGCAAATCCAAGGGTTTCACTAGGAGACGGGACTCTGGGTCTCTCGTCCCCTGAAAGTCACCTGTTTTCATGAGTTCTTCACAAGCCCCAGGCCTCCCTAGGCTGGGACTGTCTCCCATGGGAGCCAGGCAGCCCTCATGTGGCCCTCAGTGCTGAGGAGAGCAGATGCCCCGGGGCTCATCTGGGCTCATCCTCAGACTGTCCTGGACCTTACACTCGCAGCCCACGTCACGTTCTTGTGGAAACCACAGAAGCGGAGTTATTTTTTGACCCAGGAGCGTTTCATGTGTTGGATTCTAACGCGACGGCTCGCTCATGCAGGGGCCCCTGTGTGCCTGCCGTGTCAGCCAGCTCAGTGCCTTGTGGGCAGCGTTCTCATCTTCGTCAGTGGTGAGAAACAACCTGAACCGGGAAGGAGACCGCGCTGTGATTGGATGCCGAGACCTTCCACTGGGGTCTCCCCGGAGACAGATACAGACGCTATCCGGGGTGCTCTGTTGACGGCACCCAGAGATTTGTCCTTTGGTTTAGGCTCTACTCAGCGGTGTTCCTTCTGACTCGCGTTTCTCAGGTTTGACTCCGAAGTCACAGGGACGAGGGTGTAGCCAGGTGTCAGCCCGCATGAGCAGCCCGGTAGCCATGCCTGCGTATCTCAGACTGTCCGTGGGGATTGGGGAGATGCTGGGGAGGGGACAGCTATCTTACTACACCAGCCACAGTGTTCCCCTTTATCCCAAAGCTAGTGCTCTTGAAAGTGTAGGTTTTTTTTTTTTTTTTAAAGTCTAACTGCTAGGAGTGGTGGATATACCTGCAACCCTAGCTCTCCGGGTGGCTGAGGCAGGAGGAGCCCACGTTGGAGGCCAGATTGATGGGCAAGTTAGAGACGTAGTGAGACCCTGCCTCAAAAATAAAAAATAAAGAAAAGACTGTGGATCTATCTCAGTGCAAAGACCCTAGGGCCGATCCTAGTTCTGTTGTAGTAGTAATAGTAGGTAAATAAATAAATATAAAATTTAAGAAACAAAGCAAATCACCCTGATGCGATTCGTTCCCACCCCAGTAACCCACACTGTCTCTTGCAGCCTTGGCCCCCTTTTTGTGGACATGAAGAATCCTCTCAGGCTCTGCTGTCTCCTCAAGTCAGCATCAAGCTCCCTTTTGTCTGTAGTTTCTTGAGTCAGTCTCTGTGGGGACCACAAATTTGCAATGGCGCATTTTGCATACTTCCCTATGGGTAAAGTGGAGGCTTGGGATTATCAATACCTCCTATTTGAGATTTCCCATTGACTCTTCTTAGCATAAGATCATCTATGCCCTGTTGAGTCTGAGTCTTCTGATGAATTGTAATCCTTTGGTAGCCCCACCTATCACTGTATACACCTAATAAGTAGAGGCTGCTTGGGGAGTGGAGGAGGACCCATGTGGAGACATCGATTTCCCAGCCACTGATGCATTTCTATACTTGCCTCTGTTTTTATTTTTCTCACCGTACTCTTAAGACAGACAATCGGGACTCTTGGCCAGGCTCCCAATGGATCTCGCTCACCATTTCAAGATTCACAACATTTTCACACTCCTGACACTGGCAGCTCTCTGTTCTACACAGTTTCTCTATCCTCGCCAGGAAGAATTTATTTGTTTATTTACATAGATGCTTCGTTCTCTGGCCACAGTGGTATCCTCAGATGCTGGGAGACTCGATTCATTTAGAGCAGTTAATGGGCAGGACTTCTTCCCATGCATTGAAAAAACTCTGGTTGGAATACATTGCCATCCCCATTCTGTTTTTAACTTTTTTTTCTTTTGCTGTTTATAACTAGAATTCCAGTAACATTAAATTCTTCCTAAGTGGGTCAAAATGTGGACGTTTTAATGAAAAATTTTCCTCTTAGTGTAATGAGTAATTAGACAATCCTTTCCCTCTACTAACAACTTTTCATTTTTCATTTATCAATTGCAATATGTGTTTGGAGGGTCACAGTTTTCCCAAATTGAGCTATCAGTGCCCCAATTACCACATTTATGCTTTTACTTTGTGCTCATTCTTTTCTACTTAGCAGATTTTTCCATCCAGGGTCGGACCTACTGGCTTCTCTCCTCCTCCCTCTGACATTCGATGTCGGCCTCTGTCGCTGTCTTTTTTTCCCGTGTCTTGGGTTTTGTGCCTGGGATGTGCGGTGTGCTCTGCCTGTCCCCAAAGGGATATCTGGCCTCTTCCTTCTGCATTTTAATTTTTCTGAGTACAACATTTAATTGCAAAATATATGCCCTGATGAAGGCTCTCCGTTGTTTTGTTTTAACCAGGCGTCATTGCGTGTGTGTGTTTTTGTTTTATGTTTTATCTTGTAGCCTATCTGCTGATGCAGCATCACTTTTGTTTCCAGTAAATGAAAGGAAAACGTTCCCGCCCTCTTAGTGCTTAGGCAAAAGAAAGAGAAGCTTCAGTGCTCAGCAGTTCTCGGAGACGAGACAGTGCTCGATAGAGTTCCAGTTTATTCTGCTTCACAGTTTCCCTCGCACGGAGCGATTTTATATCTTCAGTCATTTGGTGATTATTTCCTCAGGTTGGTTTTTATTCAATGCCATTTCATACACGCATGTTTGGTCTCATTTAAGGACAGTTTCCATTCAAACAGAAGGGTCTGATTTTTATTTCAGGCCTAAAGAGAATTACCTTGCTGTCAAACACAATGGATTATGTTTAGGCTGCTATCAACAAAGAAATATTTTATTATCCATATGACTATTGGTCAAATTCTGCAAACGGTGAGCAAACATGAAAATAACTTGGATTGATTACAATGAATTCTTTCCCAGGAGCAAATGAATTATTGCTGGAATTAAAACAAGAAAGGGGATTTAACTGCCCGATTTGTATGTGAAGGAAATGATGAAGGACAGTGACTTGTAATGTACAGACAATTTTTTCCCCAGAGCAAGAGAAAGTTTCAGAGTGGTTCTTATAATATTTTCCTTTCAGTTTTCAATCCTTTGTTCAGAAAAAAAGTAAAAATCTGTCCAAAGAAATGGAAAATATATTCTGAGTATAGTCTGGTAATGACATCGTGTGTAAGTACCATGTAGAAATGTTTTAACTTAGTATTTTAGGGTGTTAATGGTAGATAATGAAAGGCATGCATGTTCTACACAATTTCCACAATGTTGTACTCAGAAAAATTAAAATGCAGAAGGAAGAGGCCTGACATCCCTTTGGGGACAGGAAGAGCACACGGCACATCCCAGGCACAAAACCCAAGACACAGGAAACAAGAGACAGCGACAGAGGCCGACATCGAATGTCAGAGGGAGGAGGAGAGAAGCCAGTAGGTCCGACCCTGGATGGAAAAATCTGCTAAGTAGGAAAGAATGAGCACAAAGCAAAAGATTGAGGTATAATTTACCTAGGGAAAAATTTGCCTTTTTTAGTTCGCAGCACTGTGAGTTTTGACAATTCATAAAATCACACAGCTATCACCAAAATCAAGGTAGAGAAAAACTTCATTATTCACAAAATGCCCCTTTGAAGTCCCTTTGAAATCAGATGCTCCCCGACTCCTACTGCCTGGGGACTGCCCATCTGTTTTCTGTCCCTAGAGTTTGGCCTTTTCCAGAATGTCATATACATGGTATCACAGAGATGCAGCCCCTGGAACCCAAGTTCTTTTACTTGGAGAAATGCATTTGAAATTCATTCGTATTATTGAATATTTATTTCTTTTTATTGAGTAGGGTCCCATTGTACAGATGTATGACAGTGTTTCTCCATTCGTCAGTAGAAAAACTTATTCCTAGGTTTTTTATTTTTTTGAGACAAGGCCTCGCTATGTAGTGCAGGCTGGCCTTGAACCCACAGCAATCCTCCTGCCTCAGCATCCTGAATGCTGAGATCACAGGTGTGTGCCTGGCATAGTTTTTTTTTTTTAAATTAAGTTTATTGGTACAATTTAGATATACATAATGATCATATTCACCATAGAGTTTATACCTTTACATGATATCTTGATTCCTCTTTTTTCCCCAATCCCTGCCCCTCCCTTCAGCCTCACTTCCTCACCTTATTTACAAAGCTTTGTTTTCATTTTATCCTTTTATCACTTTTTCTTTTATCTTTCTTCCTTCCCTCCTCCTCCCATCCCCCTTTATTTCAAGATACCTATTATACACTTTTGTCCTTATTTATATTTTTGGTTTCTCAAACCAGAAAAATAATGCATATGTGTGATCAATTTACCTCACTTAAGAGTATGGTCTCCAGGTGCATTTATTTACCTATAAAAGGCTCAAGTTTATCCTTCTTTATTGCTGAATAATACTCCATTGTATAAAAATACCACATCTTTTTTATCCATTTCTTGGTTGATGGACATTTGGGTTGTTTCCAAGATTTAGCTATTACAAATTGTGCTGTGATAAACATAGATGCACATATATTGCTGTGGTATGATGTTTTTAGTTCTTCTGGGTAAATACCCAGAAGGGGAATAGCTGAGTCAAATGGGACCTGTAATCCTAGTTTTTTGAGGAATCTCCACACTGATTTCCACAGTGGTTGTGCCACTTTACACTCCCACCAAATGGAGAAGGATTCCTTTTTCCCCACAGCCTTGCCTGCATTTGTTATTGGGTGATTTCTTGATGATAGCTGTTCTTTCCAAAGTGAGATGGAATCTCAGTGTTGTTTTAATTTGCATCTCTTGAATGACCAGTGATGTTGAACATTTTTTTCATATATTTATTTGCCATTTGTATTTCTTCCTCTGAGAAGTGTGTATTCATCTCTGACACCCATTTTTGGATTGAGTCTTTAAATTTGGGGGGCCTGATTTTTTTCAATTCTTTATATGTTTTAGAAATTAGTCCCTTGTGTGAGGGACAAGTAGCTAAAGTTACTCCCTGCTCTGTGGGTTGTCGTTTCACTCTAATGGTAATTTCTCTTGCTGTGTAAATGCTTTTTAATAGAATGAGATCCCAGTTGGTGATTCTTTGTATTATTTCCTGTGCGACCTGGGTTTTGTTCATGAAATCTTTGCCTACACCAAGTCTTTGAGTTCTACCTAATCGCTCTTCTAGTAGTGTTTTCATTTTAATGTTTAGATTTTGGATCCATTTCCATTTTAGTTTAGTGCATGGTGAGAGACTTGGATCTAGTTTTAGTCTTTGGCAGGTGGGAAGCCAGTTTTTCCAGCACCACTGTTTTTTTCTTTTTGTGGTACTGGGGATTCGTCTCAGGACCTTGTGCATGCTAGGCAAGTGCTCTACCACTGAGTGACGTCCCCAGCTCCTGCAGCCCCAAGTACTGAAGAGGCTTTCTTTTTTCCAGTGAGGGTGTTTGGCTCCTTTGTCAATGATAAGATGGCTGAGTGTGTCTGAAGTTGTTTCTCCACCTTCTAAGCTACTCCACTGATCCTCAGGTTTGGTTTTTCCCAGTATCACAGTTTTTATCACAGTAGCTTTGTAGTAAAATTTCAAGTCAGGGATTGTGAGGCTGCCTATCTTGCCTTTGTTGCCCAGAATTGCCTTTGCAGAATTCTTCAGCTTCCAGATGAATTTTAGGGATTTTTTTCTAGTTCTTGAAGTGTGCTATTGGAATTTTGATTGGGATTGCATTAAATCTGTACAACAGTTTTGGGAGTATGGCCATTTTCATTATGTTGGTTCTTCCTATTCATGAGTAAGGAATATCTTTCCATTTTCTGATATCTTCTTTGATCTCTTTTCTCAGAATACTGTAATTTTCAATGTATAGATCTTTGACTTCCTTTGTTAGATTGATTCCTAAGTATTTCATTTTTTGGGATGCTACTTACTGCGAAAGGTGTTGTTTCCTTAAATTCTGTCTCAGTGTGTTTATCGTTTGTGTACAGGAATACTATTGAGTTTTGAGTGTTAACTTTGTATCTAGCTAAGCAACTGAATTTAGTTAGTAAACCTACAAGTCTTTTGGTGGAGTTTTGGGGTCTTCTATGTAGAGTATCATGTCATCTGCGAATAATAATTTCTTCTTTTCCTATTCTTATTCCTTTGATTTCTCTCTCTTGTCTAACTGTTCTGGCTAATGTTTTTAGAACTATATTAAATAGGAGTGGTGATAGTGGACATCCTTGTCTTTTTTCCTGGTTTTAGAGTGAAAGCTTTCAGTTTTTGAGCATTTAGTATAATTTGGCTATTGTCTGTGTATGGAGACACAGCACTGGTTCTCCTCGCTCACCAAGTGCTGGCTCTGTGGGGCCCCTCAGGAAACGGTGTCCAGTCTCACTGGGCCTACTCTACCTGGGCACAGAGGGCCTGCTCCCTTTATCCTAGTTTTTGATTATTATGGATAAGCTTCATTTTTTTTTTTTTTTTTTGAGACAGGATCTTGCTATGCGGTTCAGGCTGGCCTCGAGCTTACTTTGTAGCCCAGGCTGGTCTCGAACTTGCAATGACCCTCTTGCCTCAGCCTCCTGAGTGCTGGGATTACAGGTGTGCACCACCATGCCCGATTTCAGAATGTTTAATTCCTATAAAAATTTGCATACAGGTTTTCTTTTGTGAGCGCACATTGTTGTTGAAGTTGGGGAAAGACCTACGAGTAGTTTGCTGGGAGTGCGTTAACTTTTCTAGGAACTGCCACACTGCGTGTATACATCGGAGCTTCCTCCCAGCCACACGAGGGTCCCTGGGCTCTCATCCTCATTGGCCCTTGTCTGTCTTTCTTTCTTTCTTTCTTTCTTTCTTTCTTTCTTTCTTTCTTTCTTTCTTTTGTATTGAGGATTGAACTCATGGCCTTGCACTTGCCAGGCAGGTGCTTACACCACTGAGCTAAATCCCCGGCCCCTCCCCCCCTTTCTAACTGATTCATGCTGCTTTCCACTAGGATATTAGTTCACATTTTCCACATGACGCTTTTCGTATACCTTTTGCTACCTGCCTATCACCTTCGGTGATGTGTCCGTTCAAACCTTTTACCTGCTTTAAAAATTGTGTTATTTACTTATTGTAGAGTTTTGATAGTTCTTTGCATCTTTGGAATATAAATCCTTTATCAGGCATGTTCTTTTTCCAATATTTTTCTCCCAGTCTGTGGCTTTTGTTTTTTCATGAGTCACCCTGTCTTTTGCAAAGCAGAACTCTCTAATTTTGGTGATCAATTTTTTCCTTCATGAATTGCGCCTTTGGTGTCATATCTAAAAAATCTTTGTCAAAGTCACAAACTTTTCCTTTGTATTTTATTTATAAAGTCTTAAAATTTTAGTTTTTGCATTGATATTTGTGGTCATTTTGGGTTACTTTTCTCATATAGTGAGATGGTACGGATTAAGCTTCATTTTTTTATATATGGTCCCCATTCTGTTTGTTATAAAGATGATTCTTTTTCCACTGAATTACTGTTGTACTTGTGTTGAAAAGCAATAGCAAAAATATATTTGAGTCTATTTCTGGTCTGTATCTTAGGTTCCATTGAGTTACTTATCTGTATTTTATTCAATACTATAAGAATCGCAGCTTCATGGTAAATCTCCAAAGTGGATAATGAGTCTTCAACTTTGTATTGTTTTAAAATTGCTTTTGCCTATTGTAGTTCCTTTGCCTTTCCACATAAATTTTAGAACCATCTTGTCAATTAGAAAAAGAAAACCCAATCTGCTGGGATTTTGAAAGGGTTTGCATTCAGTCTACAGATTAAATGGGAAAACAGCATCTTAAAAATCTTGAGTCTTGTAATTCATGAACATGGGACTCTTATATTTATTTAGGTCTTAAAATTCTTGTTGGTGTCATAGTTTCAGCATACAAATCTTGTATGTA
>RJWT010037873.1:0-13402 GCA_004365215.1 Cuniculus paca
AAATAAATAAATAAATAAAATTGCCCAGGCTGGGCTGAAACTTGTGATCTTCTTGCCTCTGTTTCTGAGAATCCTGGAATTATATGCACAGGCCACCACATCCAGCTATGTTTTAAAATTCCTGAAAGTGTGTTATTTTCCCACTTGGAATACTTCCTGCTGAGTATAGAATTTGATTCTTCTCTCCTCCCCACCTCCCAGTTACTATCACCACCCCAGTCATCAATTCTTCTCGTCTTTCCCTAAATTCTCACTTTTCAGGAAGGGACTTAGTGTAACTTCGTCTCCAATTTCTTATTCAGAGATCACACATATTTCACAGTTTACAGCTGCCCAGTGTCCTGATTTCCCAGGAGCTCTGACTCTTCTTATCTTAAAGACAAACATATTTTCACTTTCAAAATTAATTTAATGGTCATTGTTTGGTCCACTCCATCACCTCCATCTTGGTTATTGTGTACTCTGCTTAATCTCCAAACCCTCTCAGTTTAAATTAGTGGTGCAAATGAGAATACTCATTTTAACATGTTTCAGAGGCACATTATCTGTTCTTTTTATCCAGCCAGGAAATTTGAATCCTGTTCCCATAATGCTTTCAGCCTCCCTCCTCTGTCTTCACCTAAGAACCCTCATCATGCCCGCTAGAGTTCTGCCGATTTTCACACAGTCAAGTACACCTTCTCGACATTCAGGGCTTCTCTGCTTTTCTTTCTGCCCCGTGTTTCTTACTATAAAGCACATCTTCCAAAGATGAGTGCCACTTGGTGCCTCCTTATGCCCCAGTGACATCCAGGACATATTTACCTCTCTCCTTTTTGTTTGCCTTGCATCAGAGGGTTGGGTCTGTCAACCCCTTAATTCACACTTGAAGGTTCTCCCTCAGTTAACTTACTTTTTTATACCCTTTTATTCTTATTCTTCACTCCCTCACTCCTACCAATAGGCAACCACTCTAATATATTGATATATATCCTTTTATTTGTATGTTTCTTGTAAAATATATTGTGTTAGGCATAGGCATTTTCAGTTTATGTAAATGGCCTTGTACTCATTTTGTTTTCCTTGCCACTGTGTTACTAAGACATCCCCATAACACTGGACATATACCTAGTTTGTCACTTTTAAATACTACCTAGTGCTCCTTTGGGTGCATCCCCCCCATTTTGCCTATTTAGCCTCCCAGCAACAGTTAAAGAGAGAGCCTTCAACCTGCCACTTCTTTTTTTCTTTTTATCTTGCAATGAGTACGCTCATACATCTCCTATTTGGACATATGTGAGAATTTCCCTTGGATACATGCCCAGGAGGGAGATAATTGGGTAATAAGGAACATGAGATCTTTATTTTAATGAGTTCTGCCAGGCTGTTGTCCAAAATGGCTGCATCAATCTGCTCTGACACTGGCAGTGCATGAGGGTCCCTATATCACTGTGTCCCTACCAACACTTAGCATTAATTAGCATTCTAATTTTTGCCAGTTTGAAGGGTAAAAGTGATCTAATTCCTAATTTTAAGGATACAGTAACACATGGCAATGTTGCAGATGGAGCCGTGGGTGCCTATTGACTTGCTGCTCCCTCACGTCTCACATCTACTCATCCGTTTATTGCTGCACATCTCTCAAAGCCCTTCCCTCTTTTTCTTTTCCTTTGCCATGATCCAAGAACAATTTTCCCCTCTCATTGCTGCAATAGCTTCCTAATTTATTCCTTAGTGCCCAGAACCCGCTCCATCAATACCTTGTATATCTGCTACTAAACTAATATTCCAGAAGCACATTTCTGCCCTTAGAGGGTTAGAGTTTTTTTTTGTATCAGGGATCTCTTAACCTAATGAAATGTCAATCAATGAAAGATCTCATTCTGTTACAAACCTTCATAGGGGACCTTCTAGGAGGTGATTATCATACCCTAAAAGAAAGAAAACTGGAAATCATGAAGATTTGAGACTGCATCAGTTTAGAATCCATTCTTTTGAGTCAAAGAAGTAGGTGAGAACTAGTCATCAGCAGATGCCTCCTTCTCTTGTGTTTCTAAACTTTACATTATTATATTACTTAGGATTCTTAAATTAGTTATTATAAAAATTAACTCAAGCTAGTTAAGCTCCCCCCCAAAAGAAAAGAATTGGAAAGTGAAAAGGGAAGGGTAATTTATTATATATATATATATATATATATATATATATATATATATCATGTTTCACAGAACCCAAGGAAAAAGTACGCTCTGGTCTCAGAAGAGAAATTTGGAAGCTGTTAGTATAAACTACAAGATCTCTTGATTTAGTTTTCTCTGTCTGGATTTCCATTTCCTAGCCTACCTGACAGAATCTGTCCCACAGATCCCAACTACTGATGCCACAACCCATAGAGACCAACTGTATTTTCTCTTGGCCGCAGGATTATCTCACTTTGCCAAACTCCCAGATTCTGCCACCCAAGAGGTCTGACTAATACAGAAATTGATAGTGGAAATGAAGCAGCTCTAGTGACAGATTAACATTTTGTTTTGTAACAGCTGAGTGGAGGAAGATGCCTACAATTCCTTAGTCCCTGATTTGTCTGACCATGAGAAACACTGTGCACATGGGATGCAGATTGTAGCCAGGGATCCTGGACTTGGAGCTACATGCAGACTATACACATGACTATATTGTCACCTGCTCAGGAGTTTGAGGTGGTACGTGGATTATGTTCACAGGGACATTCAGAATCGTACACATGAGAAGATGGGCATGTGTGCTGAACAGTAGAGCACAGGTTGGGTGAACATGATTATTTCTGCTTCACCAACAGTTCTCAAGCAAGGAGATATGCAAGTAGCATGTATCACTTCTGCTCAAACCTTGCCTCTGCTGGTGGGAATTCAATCCTAGGACCATACCCTCCTGCAAGGGAGGCTGGAAAGGGATCCCTGATGTGATCCCAGGAAGAAAAGGAAAGAAGTTTGGTGAGTATCTGATCACTCTCTACCGCTAAAGACTTCCCACTTCCCTCAAATGGCTTCAGATACCTTTAGAGTTCAAAAGGTGTCTTCTCTACATCCTTTCCATTCTTCCTGGTGGCAGAGTACCCCAACTTTTATGGTTGATACATTGTGTCAACTTGAGCAGTTTAGAAGTTTAACAGACTCATCAGGGAGCCAGGGTTTTTACTTTGCAAATATCCTCATCCTGTGCCAAAGAGGGCAAGGATATTTTGTGAATGCTACACCCACTCTGGGAAGGGAGGGGGGTGGCCTGTGTACAATTTAAGGGTAGAGAAGAGGCTTGTTTTCCTTTTTTTGCTCTGGCTGCTGCCTTGAAGTGTTGTCCCTGTGCCATGCCACTCTGCCTTGGAGCCAGCTGATTATGGACGGAAATCTCCAGAAACTGTAAGCTAAATAAACCTTTCCTTGCTTCACTTTGGGTGTCAGGTGTTTTGTCCCAGCAAAGAGAGAAAAGTAACCAAGACACCAGCAGAGTCCATGTAGAGCCTGATTCTCCCTTGCACTCACCCATGTACTTAGATTTGTCAGGGAGGGGTATTTACTGTTGAATGAAGGAGGAAAGTTAGAGAGAGAAAGAGAGACAGAGAGACAGAGAACATATTTACTCTCTAACTAGATCAAAGAAGTTTGCAGCCTACTAAAGAATTAGATTTCTATGCTCAGAAATGGAAAAGAATCTTCCTTAAACTTGAGACAACGAATGCCTATTTTATCTCAGTCTCAAAATGATGATATGGGAGAGAAGATAAAGATGGCAGAAGAAATGCCATTCTAATCACTAATTAGAACATCTAACCAAACCTCTAGGGAAGCCCCAAGGGCCTACTTGTTAGATCCCACCACTGTTTGGGGGGAAACACATGACTTATTTATCTGTGAGTCTAAAACTGCATGAGCATGAGATAGGAGAGGTAGAGGTGAAGAGTTTGGGGTTTATAATACCAGAACATGACAAAAATGTCAACATGTGATTTCAACAATAACCTCATCACTCCAACACACTCTATTCTTAGTGTGTGTTTCTAAATATTAATAGTTCACATGCTTTTACATATTCATTGTTTAAAAGACTTCATTATAACTACTGTCACAATCAGAAGGAGCCTAAGCAGATATGACAACTAAATGCAGTGTGGCATCTTGGATGGGATTCTGGAACAGAGATATTAGTTAAAAACTAAGGAAATTTCAACAAAGTATGGACTTCAGTTACTAATAAGGTGTCAATATTGGTCCATTAATTGTAACAATTGTACCACAATGTTGTAAAATATCAATAAAGGGGAAAACTGGGTCTAGGATAAATGGAAACTCTATATTAACTTTCCCATTTTTCTGTAAATCTAAAACTGTTCTAAAAAATAAAGTATTTTTTAAAAGGCCACATTATTATTCCTCCAGTAGCTGTTTCTCTAGCATGAAGGATTCCGGCTATTTCTGTTTTTTGGTTTTTGGTTTTTGTTTTGTTTTGTTTTGTTTTTGCTGTTAAAAATAATGTTTTTGAAAGTCCTGTATGTCAACCTTTTAAACAAATTCAGAACCAGAGTCAACTTCAGATAGAACTGGAAAGTAGGTAAACACTGATGCTTGCTCTTTTACCTCTTCCAAACCCTCAACAATAGGTTTCTCCCACTTTTCAGTTTCTTAGAGCACTTAGTGCTACCTGGATCATGAGTACTTATTCCAGTATCCTATCTGTATTCTAGTATAGAGTGAATCCTAACTTGAGTGAAAGGTATTCAAACAATTCTATCCCAATACTCACTGAGTCAGTGAACATCTGTCAACTATCCACAATGTGACAGGTAACAGTGTGCGAGACCATGAGCTCTCTGGGCGAATATCTGTTCTACTTAGGTTAAGGATATTTCACAAAATTCACTTTGTGACCATCTAAACTTCAATGTTAGCCAGGCATGGTGTTGCACACCTATAATCCCAGCACTAGGGAGGCTGAGGCAATAGGATTGCCATGAGTTCAAGGCCAGTCTTGGGCACATAGTGAGTTTGAGATCAGCCTGAATTATACAGCAAGATCTTGTTTCAAAAAACAAAAACAAAAAAGTTAATTAGTTAAACTTGAGGCTTTATACTTTAAAAGTGAGGCCAGTTTCATTCTATGAGTGGGACTCTTCTTCAGGCAGTTTTCTTCTTCCTTAGCACAGAGGCAATGTCTAGAATCTAAATAATGAGCATATTTTAGCTCAGACTATAACAAAAATGAAAAGTTGTTTTATATGATTTAACTTGATATGACCAGAAGCTTCTAATTTAGTAAATTTGTGTCCCTAAGCATAATTAAATCATTGACCAAATGAGTACCAGACCATGACTAAATCTTAAGAGCAAAAAGTCAATCAATGATGAATGTCTCCACTCGGATGAAGTTTAGGGAAAGAGAACCCAGTGGGAGGCAGATTCTGTTTAAATGTTCAGTAACAGGGATGCAATGGGAGAGAGAACTAGAAAAGAAAATGTCTGTAAAAGAGGGCTGTATAACGTCTGAGCCTGGATCACAACTTGGGTCAACGTGGTTTATATTGCAAGCATCTTATTAGAAATGTTCCTTCATCTCCTCCCTTCTTCTATGGCCTTCTCCAGGACAGAGCAAATGGAGACCTGTGAGCCTGAGCCATGGTCCAGGGAAGCCACTAACAGCTTTTTCAAGATAAGTCATATCCATCTTGTAGTGAAGCATGAAAGCGAGATGGTACTAAATGGTTGGAATCCTTTTTTATTATTTTTCTTTTAGCTCTCATACACAACAGAGTAAGCTTTTACTTCTGGTTCAAGATAGAAAATATGTTTGTGTCTTTGCCCACCTAAACACTCATTATGTGATAGAAAAATGAAATAAAGATATAAACCTACAGCAAAGGGAAAACAAGAGAGGGAATATCACTGTAAGAGAAATTGTAATACATTTCCAAGAGACAGGAAGCAGAGAAGTAGTCACAGGTGAAGCAGGTACGGGAAGCTGAAGTTTAGAATGTGCAGGTGCAGGAGAATGTTGAGAAAACCAGACAGTTGTGAGGTTGAAAAACACCAGGAACTGACACAGGAAGAAAGAAGACCTGCATATGGAAATTAGGAAATAAGTGGAAATTTTGCAGACAGAACTCTATGCCCTTGTCTCCTGCCCCATCCACACTAGTGAGCAGTCCCTGGAACAGCCTAGAAGGAACCTGCTCTTGAAGGAGCCCAATATAGTCTCACTGAGTCCCAGTCAGGTCTTTATGGCCCTTTACTAAAAGTAAATAACGAAGTACTACCCAATGTCTGAAAGCCTGCAAGATGAAACAGTGACAGAACAAGAAGTGGTGAAAAAGAACAACCATCTCCCAGGAACTAAATACCTAATAGTAAAATAATTCAATAGAAGTATTATAAGGTAAACTGACATGAAACATGAAGAAAAAGGATTAGCAACATCAGAGTAACCAAAAACACAAGAGACAAAATGGACAGTGAAAAATTATCAAAGAGATAATAGAGGAGAATTGATCAGAGCTGAAGGACAGAAATCACAGACTAAAAAGATCCATCAAGTTCCAAACACGTGAACGAAAAAGGCTCACATCTTGATAAATCGTTGTGAAATTTCAAAACTGAATGGACAAAGAGAAAATTCTAAAACAGCTCAAAGACAGAAAAATCAAACACAACTTCCAAGTCAGACCTGAAAATTAGACTTGCAAGGAACTGCGAAACTGTAGTCCTCGGTGCTAGCAACAATGGAATAACGCCCTTGTAGTTCTTAGGGGAGCTGTTTCCAATCTTTAATTTTATATCAAAAACAATGTTCTGTCAAGTGTGAAGCTATACTAAAAATGTTTTAAGACAAACAAGGAAACAGAATTTTTACCTCCAACATATCCTTTAAGAGGAAGCTACTTGAAGATATACTCAAATAAAACAAGCAAGTAAACTAACAGTGATAAAGACCAGCACCTGAAGCCCATAGGGTACTATAAGTCTCCAATGAGCAACCAAGTCTGAGGAGAGCCAAGAATGGGGGACTCCAGCAGGCAAGGAGCTGAGAATACACGGCCTCAAGAAACTTGATACCCTTGGGAATTTGGGGAAAACTGGGAAGCGATGACAGCCACATTCCTTTCTAGGAAACTGTTGTCTTCTGTTTTTTTTGTGTGTGTGTTTTTTTTTTATTGTTTCAACTCCTTCCCTAATGAATGTACCCTACAGTTCTCTGTTCTTCTCTGTATCCTTTCTAGTAGGTTCTCAGGAGTTGGCTCTTCTGGCAGAGCCTACTCAGAAATTTTATTGCATTGCCATTATCTCCTTCAAAATACTCCCCCTCACTTCAAAAATGCTTATCCCATCATTCTTAGAAATATGTCTTTTACTGTAATAATTTTTAAAATTTAAACATTCACCATATTTCTCGATCACGCCTTCTATATATTTTTGTATTAGTTTTCAGTTTTGTAGTTGAACAAAATATAATATGGAAACAAAAGAGAATGCCAATGTTTTTAACCTTGATATATAAAAATAGGAGCACAAACAATAAAAAGAGAGATGGAAAGTAGGAAAAGAGATAAAGAGCAAAAGACACCAATATCTTAAAAACTTACAATCAAGAGACACAGCCTAAGAGGCTGGGGATTTAGCTCAGTGGCCTAAGCACCTGCCTGGCAAGCGCGAGGTCATGAGTTCAATCCCCAGTGCCGCAAAAAAAAAAAAAAAAAAAAAAAGAGACACAGCCTATAAGCAATGAAACAAGAACTAAAGGTGTAAATTAGCATTTAAAGTTACAGAAGTAAATAAAGTAACACCTAAACAACATTATAAGCATATTGGGAGGAACAGGAAGGGAAGTAACAATATAGGTATCCTAGAATCTTTGAGAAATTGAAGTTCAGTTCTTAAGCCACTGGGAAACATTTCAAAGCACCAGGGAAAAGGGAAAATATAAAGAGGGAAAGAAATCAAACTTACATCAGAAGGCTGAGATGGAAAAAACTAGGAGGGAAATTTAAGTAAGCTACAATTCCTGTCCACTTGCCTTAAGTGTTTGGTACCTTCTATAAGATGAAGTCTTCTCAAAGCAGACTGGCATTTCTTTTGCTTCCTGGATGAAATGTGAGTGATCATCTGGACCTGTGCACTTTGGTGCCCAATGATGCTTCAACTGAGAGCTCAAAAAGAAAATGGAGACCTACTAATTGGGCATGCTATTATAATCAAAATATCTGGTTTGATTTGGCAGTTTTGTGTATCAGCTTGATGGGGAAAGGGGAGAATTATCAGCTGACGAGAGGAGAGAAGTTGAATAATAATATCTCAACAGTAAAAAAAAGGCAAGAGCCTCTGTAAAGGTAAAGATAACTTGGACTGTGATACACACACGCACGCGCACACACACACGCACACACAGACAATATTATGTAATTCTGATTCTTTCCCAAAGGGGTGGGGGAGATTCTTGCTAGGTCATCTAAATACTCTGAGAAAATTCTAGCATAGACCTGCCTTCCACTGACTAATGAGTGACACTAGTAATAGGTACAACTAAGTCCCAGAATTTTGGCTTTGATACTTTTCTCTTGAGAGAAGAGCTAAGATTCTGGGAAAGAAACTGATTCTACCTCCTGTAGAAGAAATACCTCATATGCAGCCTGAAATATCCAGCATGATTCAAGAAAGTGAGACCATATTCAGTGATCACTGCAGCAGAACTGACAAAATCAAAAAGTCCAGCCTAAAACCAGGGCTATGAGTAATCTAAGAGTTACCCCCACGAGCTCTAGAGAGGGAAACAATGACCACGATGAGTCAGAACTAGGCAACTAGGAGAGCTGTGAACTCAATAAGGATTTCAAGTATTTAAGAGCGAAATTTTCACAAAGGAACCATAAGGTGGCGATAAAGTGCATAGTAGCTTGCCATATTATGACAAAGTTTTATTCGTCAGTCCAACTATGTGAATGCTATTTTGATCAAGTCTCGGGATATAAAACTTAGGAATAAGCTTGAGGAGGAAAATAAATCTTAGCAAGGTATATATTAAACACAGTCCTGCACTCTATTCTACCTTAAAAATTTCCATTATGCCTCTAAAAAAAAGATATGCGGTAAACGTGGAAAATATTTATAAAAGTAAGAGAGTATATGTAGAAGATGAGGAGATATTTGTAGAAAGTCAGAGTGATTTTGTAGATGAGGATTGTGGTGCAAAAAATGGAGAATGTAAGTAAAAGGAAGAGAAGTAGGGCTGGGGATTGGTTTAGCTCAGTAGTCTAAGTGCCTGCCTGGCAAGTGTGAAGTCATGAGTTCAATCCTGGGTATAAAAAAAAAAAAGAAGAAGAAAAAAGAAAAAGAAGAGAAGTAATAGATAAGAGAAACTGTGCAAAGAGAAAATCTGCTGTATTGGAAGAAGGGAATGTACCACACTTAAATAATGGAAATAAAATGCACAAAACCTCCAAGTTCAGGGTTTTCTGTGTACAGGTCAGCAAGTCCATCCAAAGAGTAGGTCACAGGGAAAAGGGGGCTGCACCTTGCTTGGTAAAAAGTGGGAACCAGTCTGGGCCAGCTGTGTCAGGCTGAGTGAGCGCAGATAAGTGCAAAGTCAATTAAGGTAAAAGAGGAAGATAGTATTCTCAGAAAAAGAGAACAGTAGGCCATGAGGAAAATGTCAAGAAATTAAAAATAGACTTTTCATAAGATAAAGAATCAGAGTTATGTAAAACAGGTGAGGAAATGAAAAGATATGAAAGTTTGTCTAAGTTCAGTGGTATCTCAGAAATAGCAGATATTCACCAATTTCCAGTGAAGAAAATTAATCCCCTACCCAAACACAGAGATATAGGATGGAGAAGGGCAGGAAATGTAGCCCCAGACACAAAGAGAGAGGGACCTGAGCCGGGGACCTTGCCCTGCTCTCTCCCACCACACCCTCATCCTCTCTCCAGCTACGTAACCCTGTGTGGGGCTGCCCTCCTGTGGTACATAGTCAAAGCTCACGAAGATTATGATGAGTAAAGACAGCAATTCAAATACAACCACCTCAAGATCTGGTCCCTCCAAGTTTGCTGGCAGTGTCTGATTCTGAAGATTCCAGCTTGTATCTGAAGCTGTACTTAAATCTTATTAGATGTTTTATCAGTAAAACTGCCCTTATCTGTGATTATGATTCTACAGAGCTGGGAGGGAAATGGCCAGGGAAGGAAGAAATAGATGAAAAAAACAGGTTATTATGGGTGAATACAGTAAGGTCTGTAAGCAGAGAACTTTGGTTTTTTTCTAATTCTGTATCTACCACCTGTAGGCATAGAGAAGGAGGGGGGATGGGGAGGAAGGAAGAGGAGGGATAGGGAGAGGAAGGAAAAGAAGCAGAAAGAAAGAGAAGGAGAAAAAGAAGAATGGCCCAGGGGTGAAGGAAAAGGAAGAAACCGAAGGACAGAGAAAAGACAAAGTGCCCAGCCTAACACCAGCAATTTGAGATTTCACTGGGAAAGAAAACATCCGTGCTTATATGACAGTGAGGGTATAAGCCTTGTGCACCCACTGTGCTATAGTAATAGGACACTTCTGCAGCCCTGGAGGCCTCCCTGTCCACAGAGGTTAAGAGAGAGCAGCTTGTGCTTTCAGAGCAGGCCCCACCCCCATGCCTGGGGATTAGTGAAACATGAAGTCTACAAGGTTGGTCACTGAGAGACATAGTCGTCATGGAAGCACTTCTCCCACTTTGTGGTTGCCCAGACCTATTTATTTAGCTATTCGAGAAGACAAAAACTTCCCACCCAGTATCGTTAATAGCAGTGTGGTCCTGAGAGAATTGCAAAGATCAGCACCATCACCAGAGCTTGCAAGATGCACGGTAGTATTTTGCCATACTCTTATTTAATTTGTTCTTTTGGCAGATGCAAAATCTTGATGGATCATGAAGAATAACTATGGGTATTGTAAACATAATCAGGCAGTGAATCCAATTAAAACTGCAACTTGGATGTGATATCTTTATTGGAGTTAATCAATACAGCCCTTGGCATCTGGAAAATGTTTTCTTTTCAACTCAAAAGCAAATTGCCTTCATACGGCATGAAAGCTATATTCCTTCACTAATTTAAATTAGGCCTATATCAAACTCCTGCTTTCTGGCATAGTATAGCTAGAAAAGATCTCAATCATCTTGATAACCTATAGCACATGATGCTGTTTCATTACATTGATAATATTATGCTAATTGGATCTGGTGAGCCAGAAGTACCAAGTGTAACAGATACTTTGGTAGAACACATGCATTCCAGAGGGTGGGAGATAAACTATGAAGATTAGGAATCTGAAACATAGGTAAGCTTCTAGGGGTCAAATGTAGCTTTTAAAATAAAAGGCAACCCAGGGATTGTGGCACATGCATCAGCTACTTAGGAAGCTTAGGCAGGAGAATCTCAAATTAGAGGCCAGCTTGCACAACTTAGGAAGACTTGGTCTCCAAATAAAACACTTTAAAAAGCCTGGGCATGTACCTCAGTGGTAGAGAGCTTGTGTAGTGTGTCTGAGGACCTTGGTGCAATCACCCAATTGTAGAAGGAAAAGGAAAGAGAAAGAGAGAGAGAGAGAGAGAGAGAGAGAGAGAGAGAGAGAGAGAGAGAGAATGTGTTATGATTTGTGTCTAGATATCGCTAAAGTCTTGTGAGGTCATAGAGGAGGCTTTTTAGAGGTGGTTGAATTTATAGTTTGTAATTGATTTATGGTCTAATATTTGGGTTAAGGGTATAAGTGCTATTTGTGCCCTAGGGCAGGTAGTTTGTGTATAATATAAAGGACCAAAAGAAGCTTTTTTTTTTCTTGTTGTTTTTGATGTCTTTTACCAATAAATGATTGTTCTTCTGCCATGAGCTGCCCCACCTTGGAGTCAGAAGATTATGGGCTCAAACCTCTGCAAACTGTGAGCTAAATAAACCTTTCCTCCTTTAACTTTGGGTGTCAGGTATTTTGTCTCAACAATGAGAAAAGTAACTAAAACAGAATTTCATACCAGCAGTAGGGTTGTTGCTGTGACTATACCTGACTATGTGGTTCAGGAGACTTTGGAAATGGCTTATAGGAAGGATTTGGAAAGGTTCAGAGATGCCAGCTAAAAAAGCAGCACTGGAACACCTTAGGCTGTACTCTATGGTAGATTCTGGCCAAAGATCACAAGATCAGAAAGCCAGTAAAGGCCGTACCCAGGAGGTTTCTGCTAGGAGTAAAAGGACTACATTAGCTGCTAGACTCCAGACAGTGTGTGTTATGCCTCAGAAGAAAGTTTGTCTGCATTTTGCTCATGACCAAAGACTTTGCCTGAGACTGAGATTAAGGGCATCAGACTAATTAACCTGACAGAAAAAAATTTAAGGCAGTCAAGTATTGATGTGGTGGCATGGCTACTGTTAGGGACTCTTAGCCAGATCTATGTTAAGAGTCAAGATCAAAAAGCCCAGCAAAATGTTTTAAAATGATGTGCGTTTGACCAAAAAAGAAGCTCCAGTAAAGCTATAGACTACAAAGAGCAGAGCAGAAGAGATCTTGATTGCTGAGAAAGAATAAGAGAATAAAAAAGATGGCCTGAGGACATCACAAAAAACAGCAGGATTCCACTCTTTACAGCATCAAAATTGCAAAAGTAAAAGACTTTGCTTTAACCTTTCCCCAAAATAAAAACTAAAAAGCCCAAGAGCACCATGTTCCAGAATGGCATCAGCATAGAGAATTTGTTCCTCAAAATTAGATTCAGAATGTGCAGTGATCCAGGCATTCAACCTCTATAGCCAAGAGAAGGGAAAGTCTGGCTACTGCTCCAGCTGGTGGAGGGCCCTGGCATCATTCACATGGCACTGACTTTAGATGCATGCAGAGTGGAAAAGTTGTGGGGTCAGAAAGGCTTCCACCAAGATTTCAAAAGAAGGCCTAGGAGGTCAGCAGTGGTCCCTGAGAGAGCAGCATGTGAAGCTGTGAGTGTAAAGCCTAAGGTGTAAAGCCTGGAAGTTTAGAAAAGCCAGGAACATGAATCATCTGAAAAAAAAAAAACTGCAAGCAGGGATCAGAGCGGGCCCAAGAGAAGAACCATGAGAGCTACAAACATTGGAAGTGCCTTAAAGGTAAAACCACCCAAACCCTTAAGAGTTCACATCTTCCCAGATTGTCTCAGATGCTGCACATGGAATTATAGGACTTAATGTTTGCCCTGATAGATTTTAGACTTGCTTTGGTCCCATTCCTTTATATCCCCCTGTTTACAACTTTTAAAATAAAAATATCTATCTTGTGCCATTGAATATTGGAAGTGTTTAACTTTCTTTTCATTTGTACAAGGGTTCACAGCTAAGAGTTTGCCTTAAATCTCAGAGGAGACTTTGGACTTAGACTTTTCAGCAATGCTAAAACTGGTAAAACTTTGGCAACTC
>RJWT010037874.1:0-12970 GCA_004365215.1 Cuniculus paca
TTTGCATCATAGAACAGAAATATGTAAGAAATGATATATGTTGATTGTTAACAGGTATTTTCATAGATTTGACTTGTTTCTTGACAAAGTTAGGACATTGAGGAAAGAAAGGTACACTGAATATAAATGAATGGAAAAAGCAACTGAGACCTGAAATTTGGCCTTTGATTTTAAATATTTAATTTGTTCTGTAAACCTTGTCAATAAAAAAAAAATTGGTGTTTTAAGTCTTTTGCATTTGATGTTTTATTTAACTCATTCCAGGTTTTAAGTATCATTTAACCCCTAGGGTCAGGATTTTTAAATGGCATTAACCTGAATAATTTAGAATGATCTTCTCTTTACTGGTAAATGACAATTGCTGAAGTGATTTGGTTCACAAAAACCTACAAATCAAGGTTAACATTTATGTTAACATTTATGGTGGATAAGAACTAAATGTCTGTGACCTGAGTGTATAAAGAGGGTTTGGAGGTAAGGAAACTCCGTGTGTGTGTGTGTGTAAAAGTTCTTGATCACAACCCCACTTAAAGTATTCAGTGTTCAGCACTGCAGTACACAAAGGATATTTGAAAAACAGGTCTAGTTTTTATTAAGTAGTTTTGCACAACCAGCTACTCATGATTGAAGTGAAGTCACTTTTTGTAAACATGTGTATTCACTGCTGCTCAATTCCAAAATCTTCAGACAACACTGAAAACAACTCAAAAACTCAGAAGTACCATTGTTCCTTAACAAAATGTCAAATGAAGTATGTCACTTGAAAAGTGAGAAACAAGTTTTTAAATACATGTACCATACATTCAGTAGGTTTTTCCCTACTTGTAGGTAGCACAGCATAAGTTTAAGTGCCCCAAAAAAGAAACTGAAGTAATAATTTACTGTGAACCATGTCAAACAACATATCTTTACACATGCTATTAAACATCTTACTACATAACACTTTTAAGCAGAATACTTCCTGATCAGTACCAATGAGTCTCAACCTAAATATCACCATTTCCCTGGCTTCACTTTGAAATATACAGCTATTGGCTTTCTTTTGTATCATATTTCAATGAGGAGGTGTCTAATATAAAGTTCACTGTACATCCTTTGCATAAGATTATTTACTTTCTACTTAATAAGCTGATTTATTTTAAATTTCAAAAATACCAAGTATTTTGAAAAGTGGCTTTAAAGTCATTTTTAGTCCCTTTATTAAAACATCAGTACAATTCAAAGAGTTGTTCCTAGACTTTTTAAAACAAAAGCACATTTCTAACTTGTATATTGAAGTTTCTTGGCAAAACAGGCATCCTGAAGACCCTGAAACCAATGTTTATTGAACAGTTGTGAAAAAAGGAAAAAGATCTGGCCATATCAGGCTCATAAAATATGGCTTATAAAATACATTTACCAGGATAACTCACATTTTTGTAGTTTTCCAGTGGACCTGCCTATGGAAAACTAAATAATGCAGCAGCAACAACAACAACAACAAAAAATCCCAGAAATTGAATCAGTTTTAAAAAATGAGAAGGAGTTTTTATTCTGATAACCTTTGCTAGTGGTTGCCAAAATTTAAAGGTATTAAAAATTTGCTACCCATTCAAATTTGGCTTTAAGAAAAATAGCTGTATTTTATTACAGCATACAGACCACACTCAGCAACCCATTCTCAATTATATGATTCCTATGGTAAACGGATTGTGATTTTTGCTGTTTTGCCAATAAATGAACAACTGTAAGACACCAAGAAATACCTGAATTTAGTTTCTTTTTGAATACCCAGTGGGAAAAAACATGTACAGTATAAAATAGTCTTCTAGAAACTTCATTTTGCCTTCAGAGTTTGTGGTGTATCAAAAAAAAAAAAAGCTCTTAAGTTTTAAGTACAGATTAATACTGGAGCTATATAAAAATATTAAGGCTCATTGGTAAAGATACTGGTAAGTTTTCACAGAACAAAAACACATGGCTTTATCTAGTTTGTTAATGATTCCCGCTTGATTTACTTGGTTCTGTAATTACGAAAATTCATCAGCCCAACAAAATGTCCAGTCTCAAAGGAACCTCCAACCATGGAAGAATCTTACCCAGGTTTCAACTTAAGCTTACGTTCTGCCTTATTCTGAAATCCACAGGACTTCTGCAGTTAAATATAAGTGCTTGTAAGGACTTTGGGGGCAGTGCTTTCAGAGTGGTAAATTGGATTTACATTTTCAAAATACTTTAGAAACATTTTAGATTTGCTATCCAGAGCAGGCGCACACACAGACACACACACAAAATTGAGGTTTAACCTGTGTTTCAAACTCCCACTTGGGGTACAGGAGAAAGCTGGGTCCAAATTCTATTCAAAAGGCTGCAATTTTGCTTGCTTCTCGAACACCACTCAAATAAGCCCCTGTAACAGTTTGTGGAAAATGCCTGTTTGTTGCCTGTAAAAATAAAAAATTGCACAACTTAAGATCATCTGTAAAAACTTGGTATCAAAAGGTAATACTTTAGGAAGCTTACACTCTACAGTCTTCCTAAAATAAAGACTGGTGCCACTCCTTTGACATAATACTACATACCACCGTATGTGAACTACTCTGGTTATTTTGCCGACTTGGCCAAATTCATTGATTCTATTAACATTCAACTCCTGCAAAGTACTGTGTGGCATTCATTAAAATACCAAGGACCTGCTGTACACTGAGTTAACAATGAATATAATAGGGAAGAGAAAGTGGCAATGACAAACCTCACAGAAATGGGCTTGGAGAAGGTGAGGTAACAGCAAAAGAAAGCAAGAAAAGGTTCTAAATCTGCACATGACTAAGGCAGCAGCCTGAAACAGTTGTCCCCTGGAAGTGGCTAACAGTTATGCCTGGTGTGCAGCCATTAGGCACCTGCCAAGTTCACTCTTCAGAGGCCCAGGAGTACTCATTCATCTAGCTTTAAGATGGCATTGTGTTCTCCCTTAAAAATCACTACCAAGACAAAACAGTAACACTAGCTAAAACTATGAGACCTATAATCTCAAATATACAATATAGGACTGCAGAAGAAAGTGCTTAATAATTCACTTTATATTTGGGGTGGGAGGAAAGCAATAAAAAGTAAACCAGTTTTACAAAGAATCCTTAAAGTCAGCCAAGTGGGGCACCAGAATCCCATAATAGTATGGGGTCAAAACAACTGGTTTTAAAGACTACATGAACAATTGGGTCTCTCACCAGATTCTGAATATACTTGCTGGAACCCCTCTAAGATTTCACTTCAAGCACAAGGTTTGAGACACCAACAGTGGAGACTGGAGGAGGTCTTCACAACTAACGGTGACACTTCCAGCATCCGCAATGCCAGCTGTGACCACACAAGCTTAATGTTCTGGATAGTGATGTCCAGGTTCTGACCACCAACTGAGCTTTGTGGAGCTGTTAAGTGGCTTTTTAAACACAGCCTTGCTCAATTCTAAGGAGTCAGTCAAGAATGGGATATGTAGGTCATGAGTTCAATCCCCGGTACACGCTGCCCCCCCGCAAAAAAGAACGGAATATGTAACACAGCTAGACTGAAGCACAATAACAGGCAATCTGAGGAAGCTAGGTAGGGTGTTAACAAGAAAAATTACCAAAAACCTTAATAATCCTGGTTTAAGAAACAAGTAATGAAGTTGGAAATTATAACAAAAAATTTCCCCAAAAGTAGAATAGAGATTAAAAATGGTAAAAAGGAGGAAAACTCAGGTAGTCAGTCTAAGAGCTCCAAGACAGAACAATCTAGGAAGAAAAAAGCAGGAGAAAGTGAGCAGAAACAAGAACACTAGGATTAAAGGGCACAAGTTTCCACATTACAAGGCAAGGAGACACAGAGGATCCACAATCAGAATAGCAACATTTTTCAACTGAAGCAAATGAGGAAAGCGAGAGGCCTCTTGGAGTATGGTTTGAAGAGACCCAGTGGGGCAGCCTGTGGTGATCTCAGATCAGTCACAGCAGATGGAGGCCATGGGAGAGGACTCCAGAAAGCCCCCTCACTTTCAGCTGAATTAAAGATGACTGAAGGGGCGGGAGCCTCAAGGCGCCGTACCAATATAATCAAGCTAACGACCAAGCAGCCAGTATGACTGCCAAGAAATCAAAGTTGTAGAGCTGAAGCTATGAACACCTGGGCGCAGCAGTGACCGTTTACAGGGCCATGTGACAGAACAGAGACCAATCTAAGTGTGAAACAGAACGGCAGAGCAAGACTGACTGGATCAAGCTATTGATCTGATAGGAAGTCAGTAGATAATTCTGCCTAATGTTAAATCAGATGGTGGAAAACACAAACATCATTCTAGAATATGAAGGAAAGTCTACAAGAAATGGCTGGAAAATTTAAAACTGGCAGCCTCTAAGAGTATGAGGTTGGCTCCCACTATTGAGAAAGACTGCTGTTTGTCATAAGACTTGAGGTTATCTAACTTGGTTTTTAAACTCTGGGCAGATAGCACCTTACTTAGAAGAAGAAATCAAAATACAAGCAATTGGGTTTGAAATCAAGATACAAACCTCGCCAGCAAAAAAGACAGTTCCTTGTATTTCTTCAGCAATGATATCATAGGCCTCTCCACTTCCAAATGTCTTCACAAAACTGTAGGCCATCTGGATCCATGGTTCTGTGCTCCATCGAGTGACAAAATACTTTGTGGGGTCTGGGACTTCCTGTGTCCAAGAGAAGCAATTATAAAAGAGCGTCTAGAAGGAACTCGGACATGGTGCAATCCAAATTAGAAATGTACATTCCTGTCTTCCTGAGGACCTCAGTTTATTGTGGTTGCAACCACAAAACACCACTTCTCAGAATGTTCCTCCCCTGCCTGTAGGTTCTTCCTGTGCCCCAAACTGCACACAATGCCCTCACTTCACCCTTATCCATCAGAGACACAGTCTGCCACACAAAAGCTAACTCCCACTTTCTCTGCCAATGGCGGAGTCCAGCTCTTCCCTTCCCCACTGCCTGGGCCAGGGGAGGAATGGGATGGCAGAGTCCTATGATCACTGAAACTTCCAACAGGCTTCTCCACAAATCCACAATAGGAGGATGTGTTTTACATTTGTTAAACACAGAATGTTGCCTGCTGTCCTCTGACAAGCATCAATATGGAAAATACTTCTCTAGAAACTGTGCTACATTCCAAATAACTAATTTAAAAGCAAAATTTTGAGGAAAAAGCCCCAAGATAGGAACTACTGTGGGATATAACTGCATCACTGTTAGACTCACTTATCTAAAACCAGCCACACAACTGGCTGCCCCCCACTTCTTGAATATATGTAATTTTTAAGTTATTTTACTTCTCTTTCTGTTCCTTAATTTGAAAAAGGCATAAAGTATAGCCATTGACAAACCTCCACAGATTGTGAGATTTGGAAAAATTTGTAAATATAAAGTACCCTGAGCTCCTTGAAGAAAAAGACACTGATTATGTGAGGTATAGAAAATTCTCAACAATGTCCTTTAAAATGAAGCTGCAGTCAAGTTAGGGCTTGGTAAATATACAATCTATATAGCAAATATCAAACCTTTTCTATCCTTAGGAAAAAAAAAACAGGTTGTGTGTGATGTGAAGAGAAGAGAAGAAGGAAGACTACTATAAAAAGGAGGGATGGGACAGTTATAGGCTGTGGTGCCCCTCACCCAAATTCCTGTGTCGAAGTCCCCAGTGCTCACAATGAGAATATATTTGAAGACTGAGTCTTTGATAGGTAATTAAGCTAAAATGTAGTCTGTAGGATGGACCTAAAGCAATCTGGCTGGTGTCTTCTCATAAGAGGAGGAGATGACACAGACACGAAGGGAAGACAGTCGCCTTTAAGTCATGGAGAGTCCTCTAAAAAGAGACCAACTCCGCCACCTGGATCTTAGACTTCCAGCCCCAGACCAAGAGGGAAAGCAACACTGCTGTCTGAGCCACTTGTCCTGAGGATTTTGTTATGGCCGCCCTAGGACGCTAACTGGGCAGCTTAGGTGGAAAGGAGAATCCTGGGAAGAACAACAGGGCCTACTGCCTTAACGCCCTCCACACGGGCAACTCGGTAGCTCTGGCCCCTCCCACTTGGAAGAGCTTGCTGAGCATACTGAACGCAGCCTCCTTCCAAGGAGGACTCTCTGACCTGCTCCTTGAAGAGCTCCCGCAAGGTGGCCATGCACTGCTGCAGCACCTGCTTGTCATCCAGGGTCCGAACGGATGCCACTGCCTCCCCGGCGATCACCGACATCAACACGCTCTGCTGCTTCTGCAGGCACAGAGAAAAGCACTTCATTTCTGCTTTTGGTACAAAGTCTCTAAAATGCTCAGCTCCACACAAACTTCTTGTTTTCACAAACCGAACTCCATTACAGTACTCCCTTCAGTCACCTCTTTTCCTCACACATTACTCATCTACCCACTCTACTGTCTCTCCCAGGGAAAACCACCACCACCACCACTCAGGAAGTAATAACGTCAAGCTCAAAGGTCCCCTGGGCTGTGCACGTATCAAACCTTATTTCAAAAGTAATAGAGACTGAGAGGGGAAATCTGCAGAAAAAGCAATGGGGAAAAAACCTCAAGGAGCAAAGAAACTGCACTTTTGGCTCCCACATAAAGCCTTCTTAAAGCTACTTGGGATCCAAGAGAAAGTGGGAATTAGCTTTTGTGTGGCAGCAACATAGCTGCAGGGAGATCACCACACCCCTCAAGGTTCAGGGGTACCCTCCCTCTTCCAGTCCTCCCATGACCCTCCCTCCTCAGCGCCAAACACACCCGATCCTTCCAGTTCATGAGAAGACTGGGAGAGGAAATTTCAAATTCACTCATTTACTGCACCATGACCAACTCCACCTAAGAGGAATTCCCCTCTCAGCCTGAAATAACACTTTTCACAGGCACCAGTGCATGTTCCAGGGAGCACCACTCCCATTTCAAGAAAATACAGCAGATATTAGGGTTCCTTTCCCATAAGAAAATGTCCTAGCACAAGGGTCCTCCCTGAATACACACACTGACAATTTGCTGGGATTACAAATGCCCAAGTAAAGAGTTGCAGCAGAATACAGCCTCAACAAGACCTGGAATCAAGACACTTGAAAAACAATCAATTTAGTGAAGGAAAAAAGGAGTAGATCTCCAGGAATCAAGAATAAGGTGACATAGCTGGGCCTTGTGGCACATCCCTGTAATCCCAGCACTTCAGAGGCTAAGGCAGGAGGATCATTCCAAATTTGAGACCTGCCCAGGTTACATAGTGAATTCAAGCCAGCCTGAACTACATAGTGAGACCCTGTCTCAAACTTACCCAGAAAGAAAAAAAGAAGCAACAGGAAAGCTAGAAACTACAGAGAAACTGAAGAAACCAAAGATAACCCAGAGAAAAGAATGAGGAAGTCTAGAACAGTAATTCCAGTTCTCAGGGAGGGTGGTACCTGTGTCCGCAAACATAAGATATGCCTAGCAAGGGTCAGCAGCCCCAGAAAAAAATAACTGACCAGGCCAGCAGTACTCACCCAAAGAAAAGCCTATGGTTATTATAAACCGAAAAAACAGCACGTGATTTTACTCTAAAAGAAACTCCTTCCTCATGACAGGCTGGAGTTGGAAAAAGAAATCCAGTGCAGTGCCTGCCATATTTGAAAGTGTTTAATCTGGGAAAGGGTTAATTAAGATTGAGATACTCTAGGAATCAGAAGCCACAAACAACTACACTTGAAGGTTTCTGGGGTCATCCTACCAACAATGACTGGATGGGAGACAGTCATAAGAGAGTTGTGGAAAAGATATTGGCTAGACATAGACTTCCTACCCCTAGAAGTTTTAAACTCAGCCCAGGAAGGACACAATGGTCCTATACTGTGTGATGAGAAGTCAGGGAGATTGCATGTGGTTTTCAGGGTGCAAGGTCTCAAAGTACTTGCATTAAGTCCAGTGAACTGCTTAACCTCTTTCCCTAGTGTCCACACCCAGTTCAGCTCAGTAGGCTGTTTACCTTTCCCATGATCAGAACATACTTGGTTGTGGTCAGCTGCCACTGCCTAGGGTGTACGGATAGATGGGCCTCTGAAGCACCTCATAAGTCCACAAGCAATAAAGCTAGGCAGGCAGAGAAAGCTGTAACTCAGGGTGCACCGAAGGACAGGAAAACTGGGAGCAACTGCAGTGAATGCAGCCCTAGGGCAGACAACACTGACCAACAATACCCAGCAGCAAAGGTGGGGCAGGACTCAGCACTCACATACAATATGTGTGGAAACAAAATAGGACTTAGTAGTGACTCACTATTCCTCCCCCATATCTCATAGATTTTAATATGCAGGAAGAAACCACTCATTCCAACATACAGGAAATTTTTTGACTCATTTTTCTTTCCTTCATTATGGGCTGTGGCAGGGTTTTGTTCTGGTTGCTGTCGTTTACCTCTTTCCTTTCTAAAATTTTTTTCATTTATTAGTATACATTTGTCGTATGTAATGATTACAGTCATTATAAGAAGTTAGTACATGTACATAACACACTGTAATTCTTTTTATGTCTTATTCCCCCCTCCTCACTCCACCTCTTCCTTTTGTGCTTTTTTCTTCTTTCTTTTCTGTTACTTTCATACAATTCTATTGTTTCCTTGTACTCCTTAATTCAACCTTTGATCTCACTTTTCTCTCCTCTTTCTCATCTTATTTTTCAAATTTTACTTTATTCATTGCCCTCTTCCCACCTCCTCTATTTTTATTGGCATTACTATCAAGCTTTATTAATCTTTAGTTGACTGTACTATTACTGTTGCATTCTTTTGGACTGTTAATAGTGGTAGAGTTGTTAAATTTAGTAGGTATTTACTATATTGATGGATTTGGTTTGTCATTGTGTCTCTATTATTATTGCAGACCTCTTTTCTATTGTTCAGGATCTGAGTGGTAGTTTTATTGGTTCTTATGGAATGCCAATATCCAGTTTTTCTTTTACTCCATTATTGTTGCTGATTTCTTTGCTTTGTCAATGGTGGCATAGTTATTGCTATTAAGTAGCTTTTACTGTATGCCAGTATCTGCTTTGTCTTTGTATCACCAATATTACAGCAGTTCATTTCTGGAGAAATGGGTGCTGGGCCAATTACACCATACCCTCCCTCTCCAAATTAAGAAATGTGGTCAGATCTTAGGATAGAGGCAAAGGCCTATTAATAGTAATAAGTCAACTCCTTTCACTAATATCTCCCAAAGTGCATTTCTCAATCCAAAGACACAACTTGACAGACTGGATCAAAAAACAACCCAGATATGCTGTATGTAAGAAGAAATTCACAGACTAAGAATCAAAGGATGGAAAACAATAGTATATACAAAGGGAGCCCCAAAAAAACAGGAGTAGATATTCTATTTTCAGACAAAGTAGACTTCAAGCCAAAACTGATTAGAACCAAAGAAGGTCACTACATAGTGATTAAGGGAACAATCCAACAGGAAGAGATAAACAATTATAATTATATATGCACGAAACACTAGAGCACCCAACTACATAAAACAAATACAACTGGACATAAAAGATCAACACAATTATATTGGGGGACCTCAATACCCCAACACAAATATATGAACTAGACAAAAAAAAATCAATAAAGAAATATCATAAGTTGAACCACTCTGAATTTGAGGCCAACCTGGGCTACCCAATGAGCACAAACCACAAGTTTAATAAACACAAAAGAAATAAAATTACCCCACGCATATTATCAGATCATAGTACTATGAAACCAGAATTCAGTGGGGAAAAAATGACAGAAATTATGCAAACACATGGACATTAGACAATGTACTCCTGAATAATCAATGGGTCACAGAAGAAATCAAGGAAGAAAGTATACAGTTCTTATAATCAAATAGTAATGCCAGTACAACACATCAGAACCTGTAGGACATAATGAAAGCAACCCAAAGAGAAATTTATAGTGGTCCATGTCCATATCAGAAAAACAGAGTGAACTCAAATAACCCAGTGATGCACCTCGAGCTCCTAGAAAAACAAGAACAATCCAAATACAAAACTAGAACAAGGCACGATATTATAAATATCAGGGCAAAAATTAATGTAACTGAGATTATAAGAAAAAAAGAAAAAGAATCAATGCATCAAATAGTTGGTTCTTTGAAAGAATTAACAAAGCTGACAAACCCTTAGCCAGTCTTACCAAAAAAAGGAAAGAAAACATCCAAATCAATGCAATTAGAAATGAAAAAGGCTAAATTATAACAGACACCACTGAAATCCAAACTATTAGTAACTAATTCAAAAACATGTAACTCAATAATTGGAGAATCCAGAAGAAATGTGTTGGGAGCCATTGAAGCTGGAAATTGAACACATGTGCAGGGCTGTGGCATGGCCAGGGCATGGCCAACAGAACAGAGAGATGCCTCAAAGGGCAAGATAAGGCCACAGCTGAGGACACCTGGCTCCAACCCCAATTAACAAGACAGAGATTGAGGCCACAGGTACCTCACTCCTGCTGTCTATTTCCTACCACAAATGTTATCCTGGAGATAAGACAGTTCTTTTAAATTAGCATAGAATACCACTTGGAGAAGTCGTTGAGGTGACTCTCCAGGTCCTGCTCAGATTCCACCCTTTCCTCAGTATCCCATCTCCCTTTTTTGAAGACCTAATAATATGGTTGACCCAAAGAAGCTCTTTGTCTTGGCCCCCAGAGTCTCAAACTCTGTTAGAGGGTTTTGACCCTCCTGGAGCCCTAAAATCATACCACTTGTCTCATTTATTTAAGCCTTCGCCATACACTCATTTGGGAGACTAGTGATCTTGGCCAGGTTCCCAATAGAAATGGAAAGATTCTTAGATACACTTGAATTACTAAAAGTGAACCAAAAAAATATAAAAACTCCAAACAATCCAGTAATAGGCAATGAAATTGAGGCAGGAATTAAAAAAAAATGTATCACCTAAGAAAAGCCCAGGATTCACCACTGAATTCTATATGAACTTCAGGGAAGATCTAACATCAATACTCCTCAAACTCTTTAATGAAATTGAAAGGGAAGAAGTATTCCCTAAGTGGCTCCAAAACCAAATAAGGACCCAACTAAAAAAGGAAACTATAGATCAATTCCTTGAGCCAACAGAGAATTAAGATGTACAGTATTATGTACCTGTACCAAGCCTCTAGGATGAACATAATCATTATATACTGCAAACGTGTACCAATAAAAAATTAAGAATTCACACAAAAATGGCTCAGATGTAGCTCAGCCAAATCTCATGTGCAAGACCTGGTTCAGTCCCCAGCACTGCTCACAAGCACGTATGCCTGCACGCGTGTGCGCGTGCGCGCACACACACACACACACACACACACACAGAAGCTCCACAATGTTCATTTGTTTCTGAACTTGACACATGAGTAATTACTAAATTCTATACTTTTGAGAAAAGGATGTAAAGCACGCTTTACAGATGATTTTACCTGGGGATCCATGTCATAGTATACAGCAAAGAGGCCCCTTTGGCTGGCACAGGGAGGAACATGACCAAAAAAGTCAGCCCCTTGAACTTTGCTGTCCCAAAATCTGTAGGGAAATTGCAGGGCAATCTGAAAAACAAGCAAGAGAATGGTGGGTAAATATTTCCTGTTTCAAAACTGCAGACATATCTAAGAAGCAACCTGCAGCACTACTCTAAAGCAAATCCACACATTCAAAATCTTCCATCTTTCCCATCTTCTCCTTACATCCTTGGTTCTCTCTCTGCGAGCTTCTTATTTTGGGGGTTTGCAGCAGAAGGGATCAAGCCAGGGTCTTGCACATGCCAGGTAAGAGCTCTATCACTGACCTACAACCAAGCCTTTCAAAATGTATTTTGACACAGGGTCTTGCTAAATTGCCCAGGCTGGGTTCAAGCTTAATGATCCTTCTATCTCAGCTTCCCCTCAGCTCACCCAAATTGGCAGGTTACAGACAGGCGCTACCATGTCTGGCTTCATGCTTTTTCACACCACCAGTTCCCTCAGACCCAGTGACAACCCCCAGGCCAGAGTAATAAAGTCAAGCCAGCAGAGCCCTGGCCTGGGAGCACAGTGTCCCCACGTCATGTGTCATTACTCCCAGATCCGCTTACAGCAAATCCTAATTTTGAACAACAGGATTCATTCTCTAGAAGGTCAAAACTCAGACTTCAGCCAGCCTTTCGTTTAGGGTAACGCCCTTTGGTATTCTTCATGAACATTATTCAAATGAAATCGTTGAATTTTATTTGGGTTCCAAAATGACCCAATATATGTCCCTGTAGTACAAGTCCTATCATCTGACATTATTTTCACCTTCTCAATGATGCCAGCGCCCAAGCTGTTGATAGCTTTCATCTTTTTCTCTGACAGCGGTGGATTAAACTGAATGGCACCTTTCTGTAGTATGGCCAGTGGGACAGTGACTAATACCTGTGGGAAACAATTAACAGTTAACACACACACGGAGCACCTGAACCTAAAAGCACACCCGCCTAGTGGGTTCACTTCCAGGAAAATAACATGTGAGGAACATTCCTCTCTCCTCCCAGTCACGAGACTGTCAATATCCCAGGTGGTTATCCTGTAAGAACAAGGGATGCCCTGAGTGGTCATGCAAGTTGCTCACTGCTCAAAGGTGCCTGGCTGAGAAGTGGCATCCCAAGGAGGAATGTGCACAAAGGCCCTATGGTTAACAATAGTTCTGCATCTGAAGAGAGAGCCTGGCGGAAGCTGAGCCTGAAAAGCAGGGCTACGAAAGGAAGCAGCCCAAAACGTGGAGTTAGGAGAACTTCCTGTATTGCTCCTGATACTAGTACATGGCAAGACCTGCTCTAATAACCGGGAGGATTCAAGTCATGTTTAAAATTAAAACTAAGATACATCACTGTACTTCATAAATGATAAAGCACACTGCAAGATGAGGATTATAATCCTAGAAAGCCACACAATGTTTTTAAAAGAGAAAGTAA
>RJWT010037875.1:0-12974 GCA_004365215.1 Cuniculus paca
TTAGCTAGTTCACAGGCGAGCTGTGAAACAGGTGACCCTTGCTATGAACGCTGCACTGCTTCCTTTCCAGAGCTTGTTGTGCAGCTGAGACCTCAGGTCTTGAGGGTTTCTCTGCTTTGTTCGTGGGCTTGGTAACTGTCAAGGAATGATCGGGGACCAACATCTTCTAAAAACATGTATTCAGGCGTTAAAGCATTATCTACAAGTGTGCTTTCTCTGCTTGTGATTATACTGAGTATATTTTCCTGTAATATTGATATTGTATCCTTGGTTATCAAATGTTACGGTTTTATTTGTTCAGTATGTTCACATTCTGTATTTTTAAATATATTACTCTCTGGTCTTTATGTATTATAGATAATGTCATTAATAATATTTTATTGCTATTCATTATAAAAAAACTTAATTTTTAATGTGTGTTGTCTAATTCAAGTCAATAGTTTAAGATAATTTAAGAGAAAAATATTTTAATGTGCTATAATTTATATTTGAATTATTTTATGCTTGTATTTCTCTTTAGAAATAAATTATGCCAACTATTTTGAAATTTTAGAAAATCTTCATGTTCATATTATCATTGCAATTTTTATTAGAAATATAATTTCATATATAAATATACTTTTCAATGTATGTTTAACCTATACAACCAAATATATTCAAAAACAGTAGTCCATTACCTTAGACTTTTGTGTGTATAGACTTCACTTCTATATAAATCAGTGGTTGAGTCTTTCACCCAACCCCCGCAAAAAATCCGATGAAAAATATGAACTATCCTATGAAAAATGTTGTAGAACCATATTTTCAAAGTTTTGTTAGGTAATTCATAGACCAGCCCCTAAGTCTTTGCTTCGAACAGCGTCTGAGAAACATCGAAATGTCAGTGTTGTGGTTTCGTATTAGCATCTGTTTGCTTGTTCCTTAAAGTGTTGTTATTTCTGGTAGATATTGTAAAATATCTAAGTTCTCACAGAACAAAATTTATTTTACCAGACAATCACTTGATAAGCATTTAATGCATAACTCTCTTTTAAGACAACAGTGGAAGATAATTTATAAAGGTGTTACGAAGATTTTTCTAGCGTCATGTGCCAGTGTGTAGAACTTTTTATTCTAATAAATTTGTTCCAAACACTGTATTAGCTATTATACAAACATTATTTAAATATGTATCCTTCCCAAATCTTGAGTCTTCCTTCCTTTTCAGAATCACATAAAAAAGTTGGAAGGGGAGACTTACCAGTACCACTGTGCTGTTCTTGGAAGCAAGAGCACCATCTTCATGGTTACAAACAGGTATGAAGCTCGAGTGGCTTTTTTTCCTTCTGGGCCCCTTCTGATTCCTTGTGAATTTTAGAATTATTTTCTCTAGGTGTATGAGGAATGCCGTTGGTATTTAGATTGAGATTGCATTAAATCTGTGTATCAGCTTTGAAAGTATGGCCATTTGGGCTATAATGGTTCTGCCTATCCAGGAACAGGGGTATCTTTGACTTCTCGGAAGTGACCTTGACTTAATTTATGTGATTGAGACCCTCTGCATAAACTGTTTTTGCTTAAAGTTACCTGTGTCTTCTAAGAAAATCTAATCACAGGAGTGAAATTCATCATATTAACAGTCCTAGGGATTGTATAGACAGTGTATTAAAGCATGGGGACACTTGCAGGCCATGTTAGAGTTCTAACCACCATAGCGACCCTGGATCTTGGGAGGAAGGGTTGAGCTGGACAAAAAGAGTGAGAGTGAAGATGGAGGGTAAAGTTAGGCCTGGGTGACTGATGGGGTGTGAAAGAGAAGGGACCACAAGACGACTTGGTTTGGGCTTTGAGTGCCAAGAGCTGGTGGTACTATTTATAGTAATTTGAGGGAAAAGATGGTGAATTTGTTTTTGTTTTTTTAGTTGAATTTGACAGCTTTATGATCTCAAGGTAGAGATACGTCCGTAGTCAAGGAGACAGGGTTGGATGGATGGACAGAGAGTAGAAGTTAGAATAAGAATGTGGAGTTGAGATTCCCCTCAGGGAGTGTGTCCAATGGAAGTGGATTCCACTTCTGGAACTGGAACTTTGGCGAAGGTGGAGCAGGAAAAGAGAATGAAATGGCTGTAGGAGTGCAGTAGTATATTATTGGGGTGGACAAGAGAAAAAAAAATTCGAAGATATTTGGGTTAGTGGATTGCGTTTGGTGTCATACTGTATGCCACCCATCTTTAGCTCTTGGCCCTGCAGTCTGATTCTCAGCTGGGTTCAAGGGCGGGGAGAGTGGTCCATCTTCTAGATACTGTGTGGACCTGTGGCGGGGGGGGCAGTTGGAGGGCACCACTGGCACTTACTAAGCTCAGGCTGTGGACACTGAGCTTCCTGTAGTGCTCAGCACAGTCCCAAGTAAGCCCCAAATTTCAGCCGCCCCTCTGCTGATAAATACAGTGCCAGTGCCCCCACTTGTTCCCCACACCCTATTGGTCAGCAGAGCGGTTTGTGCCTGCCCTCTGCAGACCCAGCGTCCAGCCCTTTCCTCGCCCTCCCTCAGCCCCGCCCTCACCCAGGCGCCCCGCATGTGTCTGCTGCACGGACTGCTGCAGGAACTTACTGGGCCGCCTCCCCTCCCTTTGCTGCTAGAGCTATGACTCTAGAAATAAGAAACTTAGGTCATTTCCTGTTGCTTGTAGATTACAGTCAGTATTTCTTTAAACAGGAGGGAAAAAAGGGGCCGTTTAAGATCTGGCACTGAGCTAATTTTCTCACCATGGAATATATCTGGTACTCCAGCTGCAGATCTCTGTGTTCCTCAAATAAGTCTTCTCTTCTTAGGACCCTATATTTGTCACTGTGCTCTCGCTTCTGGACCATTTCCTTCCTTTCATCAGTGCCGATACTGCCTGTGCCAGTACGATCTGCCCCTCTCGCCCACACCCCAAGGGCTTTCCTGCCCCTTGTCACCATGCTCCTGTTTAGTTACATGTTTATTTTCTCTCCTGACTCAAGTAGAAACTGTATTTTCCTTGTTTTTCTCACAGCCTCCATATTTGTTGAAGTAACAATCCTGCTCTAATTTGCTTTCTTTAGTAGGAACTTAAATATAAAATATAGTTTTATCAGTAATTAACATGAGTCACAGCCTGAGATATCAATATGGGTGTCCTTTAAAGATTCTGGGTGTTGGGCCAGGGATCTAGCTCAGCAGCCTAAGCACCTGCCTGGCAAGTGCAAGGTCATGAGTTCAATCCCTGGTGCCACAAAAAAAAAAAAAATTCTGGGTGTTTTTTTTGTTTTTGTTTTTTGTTAGTGCTGTTGAGTAAAATGAGGTTCTTTCTCTGTGATAGAGAGTATATTAGTATTAAAGTTTCCAGATCTGGTGTTTATTAGCAGCCCAAAGTGAATCTTTGGTGATTTTTGTGGTTTGTGACATTTCCTATGTGTTCTTTCTTGACTAGTAGGCATAAATGACTGACCAAGAGCAATTAATAATTTTCCAAGTAAAATAATTTCAGTGGCTTCTGCCTTTATTGCTTCCTAGGCAATAGTACAACCCACTCTTCATGTGCATCAAAGGTGATTTTCCTCTCAGGGCTTTAGTTAGTTAAATCATGAAGTTATACTTTTCTAAAGTCTGCACAATTTTTTGAAAGTCTACTTTGTTAGATGGTAGGTGTCATATTTGCTCATGATGCAATAGTTAAAATGTTTGGAAAGCATACATTTTTTAGTGTCAGTTTTTATTGTTTACTAAATGAGTGCTACTTCTGCCATCCAGCTGAGTGCACTAGGTAAGAGAATAATTGTTTTCATCAGTATCTGTATGTTTTTGTTTTCTTTTGCGAGGTAGGCGAGTGCTGTGCCTAAAGGAAGTGGAAATCCTAGCCCATATGTTTCTAGATTGGCAGTGTCCATTTGAAGATTTTGTACTTCCTCCTACTGTAAATGAGAATCTGCTTCAGATTTCAGTTAAGGTAAGCAAACATGAGTTACACCTTCATTATATGGGTGGAGTACTTTCTGTTTTGCAGTTAGCTACACAGTATGTTTGAAGGAATATTATTATTACTATTACTGTATGCAGAGGCCCTGTGTTAGTCAAATTTTTGCCATGGTGACCAAACACCCCACAGAAACAACTTAAAGGGAAAAAGATTTATTTTGGTTCATGGTATCAGAGGTTTCAGTCTATGGTTGTCTGGTTCCAAGACAGGAACATCATCATGGAAGGGCATAATGGAGAAAAGCTCATCTCATGGTGACAGGAAAGCAGAGTGAGCAGGGAAGAGCTAGAGGAGGGAAAGGGAGCCTGAGACAAGACTGCATCCTTCACCTGCCCCACTCACCTGCTTCCTCCCACCAGGCCCCGCTTCCTGACGGCTCATTTGGCTGTGGGCTCGTCAGTAGGGTAATCACGATCAGTGCCCCATGCCCTGATCACCTTCCCAAGCCCCACCTGAGCACAGGAGCATATTGAAGGACATTTTTGATCCAGACCATAACAGATACAAGGAAAGATAAGATTAAGTTACTTGTGTTACTGTATTTTTTACAGATTACACAGAGTGAAATACTAGTTTGTTTATCAAAAGAATGAGGATGCTGACACACTAGTATTTCCTCTTTTGGTACAGTTAAACATAAATAGGCTATTTTTTAAAAATGTCATACAGATACTTATTTTGCTTTGCTGTTAGCCATTTCTGGAAATAATCCCTTTTTTAGTTTTTTACGTGATTATTAAATAACTTTGGTAAAAATAAAGATGTCTAAAATAACTTTTATAATATTTGGTATTTATAAGTGCTAGTACAATTTAAGTATGTGACAATACTGTCTTGTCTTGAGGCCGGGGATCTAGCTCAGCGGCCTAAGTGCCTGCCTGGCAAGCGCAAGGTTGTGAGTTCAATCCCCGGTGCCGCAAAAAAAAAAAAAAAAAAAAAAGTTTACAATACTGTCTTGTCTTTCCTGCCATCATTTTTTAAGAAGGACCTTCTAATTGCATAGTAAATAATTAGTGAGAAACATACCTCATATTTTGCTTAGTTCTTAACTCACTTAACTTTGAAACATGTTATTATATATATTATAAATGTATTTTTATCCCTTAAAAACTCTACAAATTGTAATTCCCAGTATGATAATTTTTGTACTTACCTTTGTTTTTCCTAAATATTAGTGGTGTTATTATTCCCATGACTGAAACTCTAAAAAGCATTCACCAGGAAGTTTAATGGAGATGAAAGCCCTGTCCTTTGTGTTTACTTTTCTTTTCATGGAAATTTACAGATGGAAAGGGCCACCACGCCATTCTGCCATTCTGTATTTCGGCATCACCTTCTTGTAGGTGCACAGTCTGAAGAGTAACCTGGTGTGTGAAACACAGTTTTCAGGCCAGGACACACTGTGTTACTGTGCGTGTGTCTTGCAGTTTGCTCGCTGTTGCTGCTCTTTCACCTCAGCGGTAGGAATTGATTCCGTGTACTTTATGTTATGTGAGAATTTTGTCCGTCAGCCAGGGAAATGAAGGAAAGGCTTTTTGATCTGTCAGATGTGATGAATTATCAAGGATGTTTCTTTAGGCTATTTATCATAGCCTGCAGAAAGCCATTATTTTATACAGATAGATGTACACTCATCCAGTTTCATAAATTCTAACAACTCACATGCGGAATCACTCTCCTTGTACTGAGATGATTTATTTCATATCATACTTGAATATGTAGATGCAGGTGGTCCACTGGTTAGGAAATACAGGTACATTTAAGCATCCAATTAAAGGTTGTGATTTTTTTTTTCTTCTCAAGAGTAATATCTTTTTTGCCATTTGAAACAGGAGCAAGGTCTGTTCCAGAAAAAAGATGGTGCCAGTCCAGGCTGTGTTCGGAAGATATACCTGAGGGATAATGCCACAGCACAGGTAAACTGTTTTAAAGAGCCCCTCCCTGGGGGTGGTGATATACTCATGTGGTCCCTCATCCTTGGGAGACTGAGACAAGAAGACTGTAAGTTTGAGAACAGCCTGAGGGACTTAGTGAATGCCTGTCTCAAAAATTAAAAATGGCTTTGGATAAAGCTCAGTGCTGGGGCCCTTGCCAAGCATGCACAAGGCCTGGGGCTCGGTTCCTAGTGTTTCAAAAATAAAATAATGCCCCGTTGAGGTTTTTAGTTGAAAGGTTTTTTTAAAGGCTGTTATGACTAATACCCATTATTTCTCCCCAAAGCTCTTCCAGTTACGACTTTGGGTGGACAGATAGGCTTAACATAATGTACTGTGTACTCACAGAAATTTAGAGATCGTGTCTGCATAACACGTGTAGACGCATTCTCGTCCTTAACTGCCAGACCTGGGCCGAGAGCTCCAGCTCTTGCTCCCGTTCCCTTCCGTCTCAGCCATTGAGCCTGTGCGTGCCTTTCCAGTTCATGATGCAGCTTTTGTTTCACAGAGAGCCTTTCGTGCCATTGAAGATGCACAGTCAAGGAGGCACCAGCAGAAACTGATAAAGCAGTCATCAGTGAAACTTCTCAGGCCCCAAGTACCATCCTAGTCACAGATCCCAGAGAGCTGGTACAGAGGAGAAAGTCGCCCTTCTGTGTGCTGCTGAAAAGAAGTTGTCAGGAAGTTGTTTCGTTTGATTATTTTAGAGAAGTTAGTATTGGATTCCCCTTCCTAGCTTTTAGTTTTGCCTGTTAGTTTTGTAATCATGCGTGTATTAGTCCACCTGTAGACTGCCACCTAAGTGGATCAGACTCTCGAAGAAATATCGCTTCAGACTTGGATTGAAATTTTCATTAACATATGAAGCGAAAGGCAGCCATAAAAGTCTACGTTAAAGAATGAGTTTACAATGCCTAGTGTACTCTGAAAGACTTTAGCCAGACAAATGCTGGACACTTCAACATTTTGTTTAAAGGTATTTGTTCAATAATTGAATCAAGAGAAAATTTTTGATAAACCAGATAATTGACTGAGACAAAGCCGCTAAGGGAGAAATGACATGTATTTTCTTTCTTTGTTTTCACAAAAGCGTGTTTTTCTCCTAATAGCACAAGTGTTGCTTTGCTGCTTATTTTTCTTCTTTGCACTATGAAAAAGGAATGTGGGCAGTCACACCTTAAAACAGTTACACTCATTTGCCTGTCATGTGACAATCACATCATTTTGAAAGTTATTTACATGCTGTTTTAAGATGAGCTCCTATGGCACAGTTGTAATTTGCTGATAAATGAAAATACTGCACTTTAAGTTTTTTGGTACTCAGAAATATGTAAAATGCAATGTTTTTGTATTTCCAGAAGTTGTTTTTTAGAAGTTAAAAGACTTAAGGACATCATAAATTCACATTCGATTCTAGTGCTTACTTACAAATGTATTTTAAATACTGAGGAGAGTGAACTGTCTCCACTTGTTTTATATAAAAAGTACAGGTTTATATAACAATGTTGGAAAAGAACTGTTACATGTTTTCTTTGAGGAGCAGGTGTAAGGGATCAGTTCAAGACAACATATTCTGTCCTTTCTGCATCTTTCTTCAGAGACATAGTCTTCAATCTTAAAAAAGATACTCAAAAGTATTCAATTTGGGTGGATCTTAAGGTTTACTGATGGTGTTGAACATGGAATTTATTTCAAATTACTGAATCAGTGGTGAAATGAAGATGTGGAAGACTCGATTCGGTCTGCTTTTGTTGATGTGTGGTAGTGGATCGTTGTCATTGTTCATGTTCCTTAAGGCCTGGCTGTAGAACTAAAAATTTTCCCAGTGTTGCAGAAGAGAGTGCAGTGACCAAAGCTCTGGAGGTCTGGTTTCTGATATCCTTGCCTTTTCATCACTCATCTGGTTAAATTTCTGTGACTAAAAGTAATATATATAAAGCTTCTATCTTTAAAAACCAAGTTTATCGCAGGTGTTCTACTGTTTTGTGCCTTTAAAAATGACTTAATCAGGAATTTAAAATAGATTATATTTTTCATATGAATCACAAGTATTTGAAGTGTCCTAAGTATTTAAGAAATTATATTGCACTAATAATATATTCTGTAAATGGATGTACAGGACATTGAACTAAGAAAAATTGCAGAAATCTGTAAACTCACTATCCTAGTTGACTTTGAAATGAATTTCCTAATATTTGTAACATTTTTATTTTATATAATCCCCTAGAAAAGAAATAATCTGTTGGTATAGGGTAGTAAGGTCTGTCATATTTTAAAAATGCTTTTGAAGTCCATTACTTGGACATAAATTCTGAGAGAGAACATTTGAAGCCTTGTTTATAGGTGTGCAAACTTGTGATTTATGTTGAACGCTCACGTAACATTTATTTTTAATGTTTGTCTTTCCCTTCTAATTCTACAGTAGTGCGAAGTTAGATTAATAGTTACCTAACTTTGAAGGATGCTATTCAGGGACACTTTTCCAGAGTCCTCTAATACATCCACATCTGTGGCACAGACCCCAGTGTAGGGGCTGCAAAGCAGGGACCTGTACTGCACTCTGGAACCTGCGGCTGCGTTTGCGTTGAGCTGGTGCTTCCCAAGGGCCTGTTCTGGGAGACACAGAACTCCTGACCATCGACTGTGGCTTGAAGCCCGCCCACAGCGGCCGTGCAGAACCTTCTTACACCACATGGCAAGCTAGGGCGCTTTTCCCCAGCCTCTTGCTCTCCTTTCCCTTGCTCCCTTCCTCTCCTCCCTCTGTCTCTCCTTTCCTGTCTTTCCCACTGGGGCTCAGACCACAGGCCTGCAGGCCCCCTCAGTGGAGGAGTATCCGGTGGGACGAAGAGGGTCGTAGCCTGACACCCCTGAGTCTAAAAGAGCAGGAGAATCAAAATCGAGAGCGAACAGAAAATCAGAAGAGTACACTCAGGCTTTGTAAGCAAAGTCTCATCTAGCATAGACTTCCATTTGTTAGTATTGCATATATTTTGAATTAGTGTGAGAGGGGATGCCATGTTTTTGATGCTTAGAAGCGCAAAATGTCTTAATCCGGTGCTCCCTGGACATCTGTATTTTTAACTGGGCATCTTTTTTTTTTCTATGATGTGACCAGGTCTAAAAAAGTAATGATCTGGGCTTAAACTCTCAAAGAGCTCTATGGATATCATGGCTGATTAAAATAATAGCGTTGCTGTTACTGCCCAAGCTACAAGAACCTTCTTTGTATTAGAGAGAAAACCAGGGTTCTTAAAGAATAAAGGGTTGCGCACAGGCAGAATCCTAGGTTCCAGGGGAACGAGCCCTCTTGGTTGAAAACCGCTGCCCTAACGACTCTTCCAGCTGTGGAAGCAGACGCTGTGCTTTTTGGGCTATGGAAGGAAACAGTCCTCTCGCAGAGAGCGCCTCTTTCTCTTGGGATGCCGCCTCCAGCCGGTGAATTAGCCTCATCTCTGAATTTATACTTGGAAGTGTCCTCTGTCACAAGTATGTCATTCAAGTAACCAATATCATGGGTTCCTCTGAACGGAAGATTTGGCATTATGTTGTGTTTATACGCAGCTTCCAAGATTCAAAAATTAAAAATACCTAAAACTCAAAAGGAGGGCCGGGGATTTAGCTCAGTGGCATAAGCGCTGGCCTGGCAAGCATGAGGTCGTGAGTTTGATCCCTGGTACAAAACAAAAACAAAAAAAAAAAAAACCCAGAGGCCTGTTGACGAATTTGAAACAAAATCATTGGGCAGTAGAATCAGAACTGAGCTGACTGAGGTGGTTCGTGTCTCTTAGCTAACTGTGCACACAAGTCTGGCTGCCGTGAGGTCAGCACGCGACTGTGGAGCGCAGCTCCAGACCTCAGTACAGGTGAAACGCAGTCCACAGGAGGTGTGAGCCCTGTCGCCTTCCTCAGGCTGGAGTTCCGTGCTCCGCAACGCGTGCGACTCCGTGTCGGGGGAAGAGATTGTGCAGTGGGTCACTGAAATGCATGGTGAATGTGAAATGCAACAGTTTTTATTACTGTAAAAGTCACGTTGCCGTCGGCCCTCCTCACAGCACTCCTTGTCCTACTGCCTTGCCGCCTTCTTCTGAAGAACTTCTGGGAGTCCTCTTTGGCAAGGATCTTTTCGAGGTGTGATCACGAATGCTGCCGCCACCAAGTGCCCTCCAGGGGAGGGCAGGCTCGTGTGCGTCCTCATCCACCTCGTCCAATGGACTGGGCACCATGTGGCTTCCACCTCCTCAGAACATCTCAAGATGTTGTGACAGCCATGGCACTGTGGCTCTGTGCTCTCAGTAAAGATGAGCTGCTCCAGAAAGTGACAGGAATGATAATGTCAGTGTTTTCGGGGGGCGGGGCAGTATTTGAGGTGGTTTACAGCCAGTGTATCCTTTCCTGTAATAAAATATTTAAACATTTAAGTAATAGCTTTATTTTTGATCATACCTCATAGATCTGTATACCCTCAGAAGTCTGTTGCTCAGTTGGCTTCGGAAATTTTAGAAAAATCTTAGACTCTGAGAGAAACCATGAGAAACAACAGTTTTCTTCCCTTTTCAGAGCATGCTGGTATTTCATTTTGTAGTTATGCTGGCAAATTATGTTGATAATGTGTTCAAAGTAATCAGCGCTGACAGAGGACATGCTGAAGTACTGCCACTTGATTCCTCATTGTGAGGGTTTATGACACTTGGCAAAATACAACAGAGAACAACGCAGTGATTTCTCTTACATATGTAAAGTAAACCGGTCTGGAGTAAATGATTTTTGATGTCAATCTCTAGTGAAAAACTGATTACAGTGGTAATAAACCAACATGGTCCTCTAGGTTGGTAGGATTGACTAAGATGATAACGAGCACTTTTCAAAGAGGATTTAGTTCTTTGGCATTAAATCATTTCAGTTTAAAAAGAGCAAGTGATCCCCCTACCAAGATTCACTATAATGCCTACAATTTCCTAATTGGGGTTTAAATTCCATGATAAACAACTTTCTTAAACAATTCATTTCAGATTTGGTCTTTAGGTTTTGTTATTTTTGTAGAAAACACAAGATACAAGTTTTTCTCTTAGCCCACTTTCCTCTTTTACCATCCTTTAAGTCTTCTCTCGTGCTTCATTGTATCTTTTTGTAGTGCTTTTTAAAATATTGTTATCTTTATTGAGTAGATATTACTAGTGGTTGACAAAGAGTAGCCCAAAGGCCAAATAATGTGTTCTTGTAATTAATCATGCCTATTTAATGATTGTGGCTCGTTTCACATTTTTACATTGGCAGAGTTAGCTGGGAGACACTATAGCAAAGACTCAAAAGTCAACTATCCAACCCTTTACAAAAAAATTCATCAATCCCTAAATTATACCATATAACTGATCATGCAGGTGGGGCAGAAATAGACCAGATGAGTTACCTCAGCTCTTACAGTGAGGTAGGAACTGAATTCAGGATCCAACAGTGTCCATCAACAATTCCTCTCTCTATCTCCACCTTTCTCCTTCCTAGAAGCAAGAACACTCAGGTCAAAGTGGAAGGACATGGCCGGTGTTAGTCTCCTCTATTTCTTTTAAGAACTTTATACCTTTATCTCTAAATTCTCTGTTTCTCCTCATATATATTTTAAACCTAACACATAAGCACCTCCCATAATAACACTCAAAATCTAAACCAGCCCTTAAAATATTTTTCCCCCTGGAAGACTCATATTGCTGTGACAGTTTAATAGCATTTGTAGCCTTTGAGTTACAAAAGTGAGAAAATAAAAACTTGGACCGTAGATTTACAGGTTGTCCTTTGAGAACTAAGAGTCAGCCCTGTGGGGTTCTACCATAAACCATGAGAGTATTCTGCTGTCAGAAGCAGAAAAAACATGCCCACATGCCCAGTGGCTGTATCTTACCCCAACTGGTTAGGACTTGCCCAAAAAGAAGTAATATTTGCAAGCGTGATCCGTGACATTGTAGAGGAGTAATGTAACAAATGAGCAGGTGTTCCAAGATTGCAATTTGAATAGAAGCTATAAAGTTTTAGCTTCACCAGAGGGTATTGCTGCAAATTAGTTAAGCAAGCAGTTATTGATGGTTTAAATTAAGCAGCACATTGAAGAGGGCACATTTCCTTTCCCAGTGGAGTGCTGTTAGAAAGACTTAACCTACTTTGACATTTCTGATCAAATCTTCCCTGCTTCATTCAATTCAGAGTGATTCATGCTTTTAAAAATAGTTTTAAAAAATAGGCCATGAGTTAGACAATTAACATTAGTTTTTTCAATAATGATTTCCTAGATGCTGGTCATTTGAGTAATCTGTCACTGTGTGATGGTGTTAGGGGTTTTAGGGTTTTGTTTTTTCCTTCTGAGGCAAAGGAGTCAATACTTTGGGAAGCTTCTAGAAAGGTCTGAGATACTTGAATCTATCTGGACTTATTGAGAGCAGAAAATAGCTGCTTTCACTCATATGAAAGATTCCTGTGGTTAAACTTCAGAGATCTAGAAAATGCTGCTATGCAGTTGACAGAATAGAAATCTTGTGCATCTGTTGTGTCAGCTTTCATTGCTATGACGAAATAGCAGAGAACATCATCCTTAAGAGGATAACTTTATTTCAGCTCATAGTTTCAAAGGGTCCAGTCCATGGTTGCTTGGCTACATTTTCCTAGGCCTGGGCTGAAGCAGAACATTATGATGGGAGCATGAGATAGGGCAAAGTGTTCACTTCATGGCAGCCACAAAGCAGAGAGGGAAATAAAAGGGCCAGGCTTCCAGTGCACCCTTAAACGGCTTGCTTTGTGAGCTACACTTCCAACTGGGCCCCACTGCTGCAGTCTCCATTACCTCCCACTAGTGCCACAGCTGAGGGCAGCCTTCAGCATGGGAGCCTGCATGGGGCATCGAAGATCCACACTGTAACATCTACTGTTACCAGAAGGTGAGTAGATTCTGTTAGTACAGCTGTGACGGCTGGGCACCCACAACTTACACTGGTGACTCCTTTGCATTTTTCCTCAAGTTAATGCTCAGTCAATACTGAAATACAAGGCAGCCCTTCCATAGGCACTAATGGTTATT
>RJWT010037876.1:0-12974 GCA_004365215.1 Cuniculus paca
CACCTTCTGGTCTCCTGAGTTCTGACCAGAATCTCCACTACAGAACAGCCTAAGCTGTTTCAGATCTATACATTCAGGTGACAGCTCTGAACCTTTCCAAACTCTTCCCACAAGCCATTTCCAAAGGCTCTTGAACCACATGGTCAGGTACAGTCACAGCAAAGACCCCACTCCTGGTACCAAATTCTGTCTTGGTTAGTTTTTTTCATTGCTGAGACAAACACCTGACACCCAAAGTGAAGCACGGAAAAGTTTATTTAGCTTACAGTTTTTGGAGATTTCAGTCCATAATCAGCTGACTCCAAAGCAGAGTGGCATGGCACTGGGGCAGCACTTCAAGGCAGCAGCCAGAGCAAAAGAGAAAAAAAATGCAAGCCTCTTCTCTACCCTCAAACTGTACACAGACCACTTGCCCGCACCTTCAGGGTGGATGTAACACAAAATGTCCTTGCTCTCCATTGCACAGGATGAGGATATTTACAAAGTAAGAACACTGGCTCCCTGCTGAGTCTCTCAGTTAAACTTCTGAACTTCTCAAGTTGACACAATGTATTAACCATAAGATACCATTTGATTCTCCCTATCTAAGGACATGGGATAACTTTTCATTTTTTGTATTGTATGTTTTATAGTTGTAAGAAGAATTAGAGATGAAAAAAGAGGCATCATAATGGAAACCACAGAAATTCAAAATAGCATAAGAAACTACTATGAAAATTGTAAGCTAAAAAATTAGAAAACCTAGGAGAAACAGATAAATTTCTGGACACATACAATATACCAAAATTGAATCAAATAAAAAAAAAGAAAATCTAAATAGACCTATATTGAGTAAGGAGCTTAATGCAGTAATTAAAGTCTTCCATGAAAGAAAAGTTCTGTACCTGATGGACTCACAGCTGAATTCTACAAATCATTTAAAGAAGACCTAATTAAAATTCTTAAATTACTCTAAAAAAGTAGAAGGAAATTCTCCCAAACTCATTCTACAGACCACAAAACTACAGATCAGTATCCCTGATTACCCTATATACAAAAACTCTCAATACAATTACTATCATACAAAATCCAATAGCATATCAAAAAGATCATCCATCATCATGAAGTGGAATTTATTCCAAGGACACAAGAATGAGTCGACATACACAAATCAATACATGTAGTGCTTCACATCAACAGAATGAAGAATAAAAGCCATATGACCACCTCAACAGATGCAGAAAATGCATCTGATAAGACTCAATATCCCTCCATGATAAAGACAGTAAATTAGGAATAGAAGATATGTAACTCAACATAATAAAGGATGTATATGACAGATTCAGCCAACATCTTTACAATCTTAAACAAGACAAGGGTGTCTACTTTCACCACTTTTATTCAACATACTATTGGAAGTCTTGGCAAAATCAATTAGGCAAGAGAAAAAGTAAAGGGTATCCAAACTGGAAAGGAGGTAGTTCAATTTTCCCTTTTTGCATGAGGTTATTTTATGCATAAAGAGTCTTAAGAACCCACCAAAACAGCATTATAAGTGATAAATAAATTCAGTAAAATTTCAGGATAAAAATTCAACATACAAAAAGTAACATTTTAATACATCAAAAACAAACTTGCCAAAAAGGAAGTCAAGAAAGTAATTGCTTCACAATAGCTATAGAATATAAAATATCTATGAATAAACTTTACCAAGAAAGTGAAAAAGTTCAAAAATGATAATTATAAAATATTGATGAAAGAAACTGACGTTGTATCCTGAGGCTTGGCTCAATTAACTTATTGATAGTTAATAATTTTAAGTTACTTGAGCATCTCTCCGAATTGGAAGAGTTCATCTGGGTTGGCAGATTACGGATGCAGAATAGTGGTTTAGAATATTTTATTATTTTTTTGATGTCTGCAGGATCTGTAGTGATGGCCTATCTTTCAAAAACCACATTGACTTTTTATGTCTTTTATATTTACTCACACAGTTACCTTTTATAGTATTTCTCTATATTTTGTACAGATCTGAGTTTTTGCTGGGTTTCATTTCACTTTTATCTGAAAACCTGTCTTTTACATGTTTTATCATGGAGCTATAATGATGAATTCTTCCAACTTTTGTGGGAGGCCTTTACCTTTGAATCATAGTTCTCCTAGGTCTGGCATTTTAGATTGCTAGGTTTTCCTCAGTATATCATTATCTTTTGGTTTACATTGCTTCTAGTACTGTGAAGTACATAGTAGTTGTTATCTTCCCCTCTTAAGTAATGTGTCTGATTGCATTGTTGCTGCTATGATTTATTTTTGTCGCTGGTTCTTACCAACTAGATTATCATATAGCTTTGTGTGGTCTTCTTTGTGATGATCCTGCTTTGGGTTCATTGAGCATTTTAATTTGTGAGTTTATAGCTTCAAATTTGAAAAATATTAGATGACTATTGCTCCAAAATTTCCTCTCTTCCACCTCCTTTGGGATCTCTATGCAGAAACTTTTCACTAGTCTTTGTTACTTTTTTTCCAGTGTTTCCTCCTTCTCTATCCTTTAGATGGATAGTTTCTGTTGCTATTTTTAAATTCACTAATGTTTTCTTCTGCAGTGCTAATCTATTGTCTAATTTCCAATTTTTTTTAGGTTACAATTTTTCAACTCTCCAAGTTACATTTGGTTTCTTTTTAAATTTCATTTTATCTTCACTGAGTAAATGTTTTTCTTGAAAGTCTTGTGCATGTTTATACAGCTATTTAAACATCTTTTGTCAGCTTGTTCCATCACCTTTGTTATTTCTAGGCCTGTTTCTGTGGTCTGATTTGTCTCCTGACTGTGCTCCTCAGACATCACAGTTCTCGATCGTATGCCAGGCATTTATAATATGATAGTAAGCATCTGAATGTTATTGTATTCAGTTTTAGAATGTGACGGGAGTTAAATTCCTTGTGGATCAGCTCCATCCCTTAGCTCTTGTTTTGAACTTCATCAAGCTGAATTTATGTTGCCTTGACTCTAGGGCTAGTGTGTTTGAGCTTACTTCGTGTGACCTTTTTGGATTTTCTACTGACTGTGCTGAATAACAAGATCTTGCCAGATTGGTTGATTAGTACTTGACTATATGACAGCTCTTCACGAGCTCTGGGGATTATTTAGCTTCAGCCCTCTGATCCCCATTCTTTGCCCAACTCATGGAGCCTCACCTTAGTATTTAGCCAAAGATTCATCTGCTTCTCTGCATAGCTCTCTCTTCTTTGATGTTCTACAGTGCAGATTGTTTTGAGACTTTCATTTCTGTCTCGTGAACTCGGTGAAGGGGCTATGCTCTGCTGGTGTTTTCCTTTCCTGTAATGTAACCCAGAAGTGCCTCTGGCGAATGTTGGAACGACTGTGGGCTCACCTTGTTTGTTTCCATTCTCTCAGGGATCTATTTTCAAATCTCTGAAATTAGTTTTTAGTGCACCCTTCCCCATTTCCTAGGTCTTTATGGCAGGTGGGTGGGTTCATCTCCAGTTAATTCAACGTAAAGGAAAGCAGAGGTCAGACTGGTAGAGTTCTGAGATTAGGTAGTGGAACCTGAGCCCATGACGGAGACTGAGGAATAGTCAGTCACACAGAAAGATGGAAACGTGAAAGAGTTTTGTGTCACAGAAACCAGGGAAGGAAAGATTGTTAAGAAGAGAGGAGTGTGGAAATACATTAAACGCTGCAGCGGAGTCAGGACAAATTTAGACTATTGTGCATCTATTGAGTTAAATCACTGGAATTAACTAACACCAGTGGTTTCATAGAGATCTATTTCTTAGGAACAAATTGGAAACAGGTTGTAGTGGGCTGAAGAATGACTGGTAGATGAGTTTATGAGTTACAGCAACATGAACTGTTGTGATAAATACATATCAGAGTTTGGGTGCTTTTACAAATCAGAAGTTGATGTATTACTCCCGTAACTGTCGCGTGTGGTTGTCCCTGCTTAGTGAGCAAGTCCCTTTCACGATGCGACCCAGGGAACAAGCCTCATCCTTTGTGTGACTGCATCACCCCTTAGTTGGACCACACCCTTGCAGATGATCACATCCAACTGCTCAGAGGAGAAGTGGCACTGGGAAGGGACATCTAAAGCCTTTGCTTGGAAGTGACTTGTGTTTATTGTGTTTATTGGTGGATCTAGTCCCGAGACCGTACCTAGAAGCAGTGGAGGTAGGAAGTATAGTTTCTGCCGAGGCAGCCACCCAGTCTCTGCAGTAAGAAAAGGGCCGTGATGTTTGTTGGGCAAAAAGCCATGCCTGCCACTGTACAGATAATGCTTTGCAGAAGTTTTCCTTGGATGGAAGGAGAGTGATTGGCTCAAAGCTGCAGAAAGGTGCGGGGTTGAGGGCATTTCCCTTTTTAATCCGTGAGACAGGTGCATGTTTTAAAGCCCCTGGGAATGATCCAATTCAAAGGGAGAGGTTAAATATACAAGAAAGAAAGGGATAAACAGAATGCATATGAGAAAAAGACAAGGTGGAAGAATATGATATGCAAAGCCTAAATGCAAGGGAGGATTGGCCTCGGGCAGGATGGGCAATTATTGTCCTGTATTGGAAGGCGAGGGGGACGGCAGGGGCTGGAGGGAGCATAGATTTGTATGCTTAGGAACAGAAGCACAGGGAGAGCTTCTCTTCTGGCATCTATTTGTTTTTTCTAGAAAACGGGGACATTTAGGGGGATGTGTGGGTCATGGGAAGTGAGGGGAGAGCGAAGATTTGAAATCATTGTTGCCTCATCTACTACTTGTTATACAGTAGGTGCTTTATACATGTTTGTTGAATGTCTTGATAGGCGGAGTGCTTTTTCCTCAATTTCCAGCTGCATTTGGGTGTTGTGAACAAACGAGGGCTCGTTCCCTCTGCCTCTAGGCTGGCACCGACATCTGGCTGCGTGTCGGTGCCACTGGTCAGAACTCGTCTCAAGGCAAGCCTGTTCGCTGCCCTGCCTGGAGGGCGAGGGATGTGGTCACTGGATTCCTAAGCAGTCTTGCTCCATAAATTGCTCTCTGATGTTTTTACCTGCTGCCAACAGCTGCAGAGGCCCTGGGTGCAGGATGGGGTGTGCAGGGAGTGTTTGGAAGAGTGTCCTGCTCTAGCGGGCCTCTGGCCTCTCTGAGTCAGGGCCCGAGAAGGAAACCATGCCTCCTTCTGCTGCCTCTGGGGTAGAGAAAACTAGACCTTGGCGTTAACAGGCAGCTGCTTCCTGCCGTGTTTGGGAATAGGTTGTGAACCTAAAACGAATGAAATGAAAGATGAAAACGCTGCCAAAAAGAAATGAACTTACAGACCATGTGTTCTGGAGCCCTAGAAGACGGGAGCTCCATTCTTTTCTGCGGGCCTCGTCTTTCCCTACTCCCTGTCGCCTTCCCTGAGCATCCCTTCTCTCCCCAGCTGTGTTCCCAGCTCCCCCCGAGAAGCCATGTGTGAGGGCGACCCCGTGGCCAGGGCCTCCGCAGCCTTCCTGTGCCTGCTGCTCCCTGTTATTTTCATTCCCCTGTAATTCGAGGGGACAGGTGAGATGTGCTTCAAAACACTGTAATCATATTTTAAATGGAAATGAAATGTGTGAATTAAATGTAAATTACAGTAGAATGGAAGGACAATCACTATTAGTTAAGGTCTGACACCTATTTTTGCAGACCTTTCTCAAACGCCACAACTTGTTTCCCCACACGTGTGACGAGAGGTTGTAATTACGTGGCAGCTGCTTCTGCAGTTGGACGGATGCTGGTTACTGGATCATTTGTGCAGGGGGGTCCGCATGTGGGGCCGTGTATGTATTTTAAATAGATATGGACTGCTGTTGGTTCTATGAAATTACCCAGAAGAAATGATATTTTTATACGAGGGCTGTGGAAAGGAACCTTTTTTTTTTTTTCCTTTTTGTTTTCCCCTTGGAAAGGTGAGGTGGTAATATAAAGGGACACTTTTATATAGTCAATTTATTTACGGATTCTCCATTTGCTTTTATATTGGAAAAATATGTGCTGTGCCAATGAGTTGCAATTTTGCCCTCACTCTCGGCCAGCCTCCCTCCTGCTGGATTCTGGAGCCTTGTCGGGTCCCCACAGACCCTTTGCTCCTTGTGTATAATCATTCATAGAGCATTTTGCAAGGTGATACCAACTCTTTGTTGTAAATCCTTGCATGACGAAGGGAATAATTTTATTATCTATCTACCCCAAACCATGACAAACCGTAAAGGAGATTAAAGAAAAATATCATCTCAGTTCCACTCAGCACAGTCTCTTGGTTTGTTTGGTGTGGACAAAAGGCCCAGTCCACTGCGCACACTTTCACACTTCCCAAGCCATTCCATGGTGTTGCGGAACTTCCAGGGATAAGGACGAATCTGGATAAAACAGATAAGGGCTGTAGTATGGGAAGATCGGTAAACCCATTAGAAAGGATCTACTTACATGGCCATTGTTAATTCCAGTCTTGTTTGCTTCAACCAAACTCCTCTGACTCGGTTGGAGTAGTCAGCAGATAATATAAGTTGAATAATCATGTGTGTCATTGAATTTTACAAATCTTGCATTTTTGAAGCAACAGAGATGCAAGCTCAGTCAATGTTTAGTTTTCAGGGATGCTTGTAATTGAGGTGTAATGTCCGGCTCATGATGGTCCAGGTCCACCCGAACTGCTGTCTGGAGTGCGGCCAGTGTCTCCTCAGCACTTGGGACCTGTGCCCCACCGCGATCTCAGTTGAGGGTTCTGGGTGCCCCTGACTACATCTCACATCGCTGTCTGACCGGGCTTCACAGCTCTGCCTGAGCTCCTGTCCTCAGTGCAGCTCTGATTGTGTTGCCTCTGTGGCCCTGGTGAGGCAGAATGAAAAGCCCTGCGGTCTCCTCCCCAGTCTGCTCTCCACTCCTGCCCTTGTAAGTGCCCAGGCTCAGTCTATCTTCACCTCCTCGTCTGGTGATCCCACTCGGCTATAAAGGTTTCTCTGAGATTTTTCCTTAGGATGGAATCTTCCCACACCCCTGCAGGTCAGCAGGGTTTGTCTTGTGCATGTTTTCCGGGGCTCATGTGTTGAAGCCTTGGCCATCAGCCTGTGGTGCTTGGGGTGGAGGTGGAGCCTGTAGGAGGAGAAAGTTGGGTCATGGAGGGGATGTGCGTCCTTCATGGGACGTTGGGACATTGCTGCCTCTCGCTTCTTCTCCCTGCTGCCACAAGGCGAGCAAGATTCCTCTGCCATGTACTCTCACCTTGATGTACTGCACGGCTGCAGGCCCAATGCCGCAGGCCCAGGAGACCATGGACTGAAACCGCTGGAATGTGGAGCCAAAATAAACCTTTCCTCTTTTTAAGTTGCTTCTCTCAGGTCTTTGTTACAGCAGCAGAAAACTAACACACAGGCCAAGCCAAGTGGCTGCTTGCTGTGTTCCCAGACACCCTGCTCTCAGCGCCACAAATCGCTATTGACTGTATATTTCTGTATCTGGAGATTGCCTGGGTCCACACTGGGATGCCTGGGCCCATGGGCACCTTTCCTGCAGAGCTCCAAGGTCAACCAGGAGAACCAGGAGAAGCTGTAATCATTTCTTTTTGGGAAGCAAAAGTGCTAAAACAAACATGAACATACACCAACTTCTGAACTCCCTGTTTTCCTTCTTCACGGATGTTATCCACCTTCCTTTTAAAATAGAACATAAAGACAACTGTATGTAATAAAGCGTAAGCCACAACAAGTGTCATCTTTTTGATGTCATTATATGCACCTCACCTTGTTTATGTGCAGGTGGAAATAAAGTTAGTCAGCAGCATGTGTTATGAATGCAAATCTGGTGCTGGTTCCTTTGCCATGAAACCTGCTGGCTTAGTGGCAGAAAGGTTGGCCAGGATGGGCAAAATGGGCAAAAGAAAAAAATCCATGACCTTGTAGGAATAGTTAGAAGGAAAGGGTCTGTGCTTCTGAAGGTCCCATCACATCTTATTTCTCCTGTATGAAAAAGAGAAGGCATCAGTATCAACATTGTATGACCAAAGAAACTCATTCGGAGATCCAAATGAGAGAAACTGAGGCAATGAGAGCATAGCCTTGAAACTCATGAATTTCCTGCAGATGGTGGCACATTTAACTGCTATCAACGAAGCCAGATCATTTGGGTCACAACGATTTGGTGAACATCTCATGAGATCCAGCATCTCTATGCAGTTTATTACCAAGAGGCCTGGATGTTTCCACTGAAGACTGTAGTTCTGACTGAGATTTCCATGGAGTGCAAGGGTGAGGTATGATGGGGTGAAGGCACTTCTGACCACACGCCTGTCACAATGCCCTGTCCGCCTCCACATCCCTCACCAGAAAGCAAGCTGCTACAAGTCCTTCTGACTTGAACTGGAAGTCTAGATGGCACAACAAACCCCCTGAAAACTCAGCTACCACATCAGCAATTTTTATTAATACAACCAGACAGCCCCTGCAAACCTGGGATTTATACTGGTAAATCTCAGTCTCGTGAGGGCCCAGCTCAATTTGTGCAGACATTCCACCATCGGTGGAGCGTTGATTTAGTGTCAGAAAAGGGTATTTGAAACAAGTGCGTTTTCTTTTACGAGTCTTTTAACATCAGGAGAGAAATACAGTTGATTGCGATTGATTTGTATATGTGGCTTTTTGTGTGAAGTGTCACAGCATGTTTTATCGGAAGACAGAAACAACGAAGTGGAAGGGAGAGAAATCACTCTTCAGGAAGATGCAGAGCAGATGCATCCTACAGAGCAGGGTTTGGCTCTCCAGGTTGACACATTGGTGTCCCTGCTTAGTCACTTATTTGCTGTCTGACCCTGCCAAGTTGCTGAGGTGTCTCAGCCTCAGTTTCCACATCTGTAAAAGGGGAATAACAACAGTGCCTACCTTACAGGCTGTAGGCAACACTCTACCGGTACATCTGAAGATCTGAGCATCATGGATGACGTGTTGAGGCCTCAACAAGTGACAGCAAAAGGAGAAAGCACGCTGTGGTTGGGATGCAGCCAGCCTGAAATGTCAGGGCTGCAGAGAGGTCACTGGGAGTCAGCTGCCGACCTCTTCCATGTTCCTGCTGGGCTGCAGCTGTGAAGGTCGGGGCGAGGGGCAGGGTGCCCCGGCATCCAGCCCCCCCCTTCCGAGTGCCTTCGCTTCTTCTTCCTTATAATTCTCCCTGCTGACTCCCTCAAAGTCCGCCTTCCCTCAGCGTGAGAGTCCAGTGACAGTTTGGAGTGCATCCCAATGGCGGCAGACACAAACGGGGCCGGAAAATGTTCCTTTCATGTGTAAGAAATGCTTTCACCCAGTGTGCCCCCATTTAACCATCTCGACACTTCCACCAGGTCTCTAAGGCAGGCGCTGCTTCTTCCTAGTCTCACATGAAATACAAGCATAGAAAAGTTAGGTCATCTTTAAAGATTCTTTTTGTGTGGCACCAGGGATTGAACTCACGACCTTGCACTTGCCGGGCAGGTGCTTAGACCACTGAGCTAGATCCCCAGCCCTGGTGTTTTTGAGACAGGGTCTCACTATGCCGTTCAGGCTGGCTTTGAGCTCACTTTGTAGCCCAGGCTGGTCTCGAACTCACAACGATCCGCCTGTCTCAGCCTCCCGAGTGCTGGGATTACAGGTGTGTGCCACCACGCCTGGCTCTTTCCAGATTCTTATATTTGTTTCATCAGTATAGTCTGAGGTATGTGGCAATGACTCCTCAAAAGTTGCACAATTAATAAACTCAGGATCTGGAAATTGATTTTGTGTTTTCTGACTAAGTTCAGTGTATTTTAATAATAAAAAAGAATTTTAGTCTTAGGAAGATAAAGTCAGTGTAAGTTGACAAGTCAAGGAGTGGAAGGGTTTTCTTGTGTCTCTGCTTTAATGTTTTATAGAAATCTTGCTGTCTGTGGGAAGGCCCTTTCCTTTCAAGACTTACTATATTATTAACCTTCTTTTGCTCTTAAGCTTTCTGAATATATCTGTATTTTCCTCCTGTCTTTCTCATCATGATACCTATACCTGTATTAGTTATCTATGCTGTGTAACAAATGAACCCCCAACTTAGCAACTTCAAACAAAACACATGTACCAATGCACAGTTTCTGGGGATCAGGGAGCTGGCTGTTGCTTGGCTCCCTCTACTTGTGGGACTCATAAGTCTGCAACGTGTCGACTGGGCTTACTGTCACCCTAAGGTCACTGAGACGGAACAACTTCCAACCTTATCAAGTGGTTGTTGGTAGGATTTGTTTCCTCTGGGTCTTAGTTTTCTAGCAGCTACTGGCTGACACCTGTCCCAGTCCCTCGTTATGTGAGCTTCTCCATAGGGGAGTTCACAATGTGACTTGCTTCATTAAAGATGGGGAGGGGAAGAAGGAAGGTGGAGGGAAGAGAGAGACAGACAGAGACAGAGACAGAGACAGAGAGAGTCAGACAGAGACAGACAGAGAGAGACAGAGAGGGAGAGAGAGAGAGGCCTAACCTTTTCAACCCTATCCAAAAAGACACGGCATCACTTTTGCTACATTCTGTTTGTTCATGGTGAGTCACTGAGTCTACTCCACACTAGAGGGGAGGCAACTTTCCTGCCAGCGCGCACCGCAGGTGGAGATAGATGGCACTGCGTGAGCCTTCAATTCTCCCCCCCGCAACTCCTGATGCCGTAGACAAACTCTTTGAAGAGACTGGTAAGGAACCTCTTGGTCTTGAGTCACCACCTACTGCGAAGGTAGGGTGGGGTCACGGGCCTGGACGATAATGCCAGCTCCTGGGTCCCCAGGCGATGAGTGACATAGAGAAGGGGATGTTGCACTGGGGACAGCTGCAGGCAGCCTTGAAACTGAAGTCTATGGGTGCCTGGAGTGTTGGGTCCCACATGCTAGACCCACACCATCCACTTGCAAGTTCACTGTGTTTTCACTCACTTAATTGACTCTGTCGGCTGTTGTTTTGCAAGGGGTTGGCTCGTTAGTGCCACCAGGCCCACGTGGGAGCTCCCTGCATGTGAGCCTTGGGTGGCTATCAGGTTTGTCCCCAAGAACTGAAAGCCCCTGTGGCAAGCGCCACCTAGTATGACGAGCATGTTCATCGAGGCTGCCTCATGCTCCGTCACCTCCTGTGTAAGGGCTGCACGAGCTCCCTGTGGGTCTGCGGGAGCCGCCAACCTTTTTGGCTTGACGCAGATGGACGCTAGAGGTCTCCCTGCAGCTGCCCATCCCCCACGGCCAACTCCACTCACCCAACTACCACATATCTCGGACTCACCCCTGTGTGGACTGGGGTTAGCTGTGGAACCCACAGGGTGCTGAGACAGGGTCTCCTTCTCTGGGCACACATTTCCCTCACTGTGGGACGAATGGTTTCCTTCCCTAACCACTCTGCCCATCTCTGCCCAGCAATCTCATACACAACAGCCGAGATCCAGCTCAAATGCCCACTCTCTTTTGTAGCTTGCCCAGCCTGTCTCCATCATTCCAGGGTGGAACTCACAGGTCTTCTGCAGCTGCCATCAGCACCCCACTGACCCCCTTGGCATTTACTATGTTCAAATGTGCTGGCACCTGCAGCTCGCTGTCCGGAGACCAGTTCTCTCGGCCCTCTCTGCCCATGCACCGGGCACTTGAGGTGCTGGGTGTGATGTCTGCAGAGCAGGCTTCTACCAAGGCCGAGAGCTTCTCAGCCCTGCAGGCTACTTCTGCCCCGTGAGCCCTGTGCTCCACAGTGGCTCCCAGAGGTCTTCAGGTGCCTAATGTACCTAATTTATAAATTAAATGTTATTATGCTTATACATGTGTAAGAAAGGGACATTGTAAATACTAGTACTCTCTGTGATTTTAGGTGTCTACTGAGGTTTTAGAAGGGAGCTCCCATCAGTAAGAGAGGACTACTCTATTGTATTTCCTTCATTTTACTTCTGGGTGCGAGAGAAAGAGGGAAGCCAGGAAGTAGCTTGCCAGGCAGTGTCATACTTTTTTTGTGTCAAGTATGATTTACAAAGGGAAGAGCCTGGCCACAGTGTGAGACACATTCTGAGTATGCTTCCTGAGTGTACAAGCAGGAGAGAGGTCTGCAGTCAGCCAGGAGGCTGGATGCCCTGGCAGCTGGGCTCTGCTCTGTGTTTTGCCTTTGAGCCTGAGCTGGCCAAGACCCCACTTGCTTCTGATGGGGGCATGAAGATGTAACAAGGCTGTGTTAGCTTCCCACTACTGTAACAAAACACCTGAGGTAATCAACTTATAAAGAGGAAAGGTTCATTTTGGGTCACAATTGTGGAGGTCTCAATCATGAGTGATTGGCCCTGTTGCTTTGGGCCTGTGGTAAGCAAGCACATCATGATGGGGAGCATGTAGTGGAGCAAAACTGTTCATTTGTGGTCAGGATGTGAAAGACAGAGAGGAGGAACTGGTATCCCACAGTCCTCTTTGAACCATACCTCAGTGACTAGAACCTCCCATCAGGCCCTGCCTCTTAGAGAGGTTCCATCCACTCCTAAAAATACCACAGTCTGGGGACCAACCTTTACTATGTGGGTCTTTGGGGGACATTTGTGATTCAAACCATAACAAAGACCTCTCAGTTGTGCCAATTAAGCCTCTCCTTATCCTCCCCTTGGTCTCTGCAAGGGCCATAACCATGGGCCTTTGACTTGGGAGAAACCCAGCTGAGCTGGGCAGTGACGGTAGCTCCCTGGCCCTGAGGCCAGGTTTTCAGCAGCAGGTTCTGAGTGAATGATCACAGCCTGGGCTGCAATGGAGGACAGAGGAGTGTGCAGTGTCCCAGGGTGGGAAGTGGCCAGTGGCTTTTCTGGAGGACTCTTCTGTGGTCTGTCCTTCTCACTTTGATATTTTAAAATGAAGGTGCTGACCTTTATATAATAAAAATATCATACATGTTTTACACTTAAGTCCTTTACTTGGCCAAATAAAAACTTGGCAACCCTATCATTTTCCACACCCCTTTAAAAGACATATTTTTAATAGATGCATGATCTACAAAA
>RJWT010037877.1:0-12970 GCA_004365215.1 Cuniculus paca
CGGCATGGCTTGGATCCAGCGGTCGCCCCAAGCCTCATGCAGACACAGGTGGGGCTTTTTGGAGATAGCTGGATCTAGGGTATGTGATGCTGGGATTAACTGTGTGATAATAGGATTAAGGGTGCCCTACCCTGGGTGTGGGTGGCACTGATCAACAGACTTACAGCCTGGATGGAATATGGTGGGACAGGAAGGCTTCTGCTGCTTTCATGCTGCTGCCTGCTACACACTGCTTGCTGCTTTGCTGCCTTCTGCCTGCACTGCCACACCACGGACTGTTTCTTCTCTGCAGTGCCCTCTGCCATGCCACCCTGCCTTGGAGCCAACCAACTATGAACGGAAGCCTCTGCAAACTGAGCTGAAATAAACCTTTCCTCCTTTACCTTTGGGTGTCAGGTATTTCGACTCTGCAAGAAAAGTAACTAAAACAACTCTTCAAATGCAAACGAGCCACACCTGCTCAGAACTGGTAGAAGAGCGTTTCATCCTGAAAGAACAAAACAGCCCAAAGGAAAGAAAAGGCTTGATTAATCTAAGCAACAGAAATGAGGGAGGGGGCTGGAGATCGGGCTGGGCAGCCTGTGAGTGGAGTTTGTTCTAAGAGCAGTAGGAATCCACTAAAGGACAAAGCAGGGCAGTGTGACATGAAAAATGTCCTGGCTCCTCTGGAGGATGGATTGCAGCAGCAGAATAAAAGCATAGAAACCAGAAACTGTGGACCATGGGAGAGATGGTGACTTGGGCCAGGGTGTTTACTTCGTGGGGGAGAAAAAGTAACAAAAGCAATATGAGCAGTGGCTATAATGAGAATATATCCTTGACAATTCACTTTTCCCTGTACTTCTAAGTTTGCCCCCTATTTTACCCTTTAACATTCTTTTGGCCAAATATAAAAATCAAAAAGTGAGGAAAAAAAATCAAGCCTAAGAAATCTCTCAATATTGTCTACAGGAACAGGTTCAAAAGGATTATAGGCCTGATCTAGTCCTTTAAATCAAAATAGTAACTCCTGTATACTGCTGTCTACCAAATAGAAGCCATTCTTCAAAATTCAAAACACAATCAGCCTTAAATACAGTACACATGTGTATTTCTAGCCCTCAAATAACTCTGGTTATCCTGTAAGACCCCAACAGATGTTTATGCCTGATATGAGCTCTCCAAAATGAAATGTAACCGCAATTCTAAAGGTAATGGCAAGTCTGGGCTTTATTCAGTATTTTCAATTTTGGTTCCATTTTAATAATTTCATCATTTTATGGATTCATTTAATCAGTGGAAAAGTACATAAAGACCCAGACAACAGGTATCTAAATGTGCCTGAAGCAAAATAAGAAATTACACTGAAGCCGGGCGTGGTGGCTCACGCCTGTAATCCCAGCACTCGGGAGGCTGAGACAGGCGGATCATTGTGAGTTTGAGACCAGCCTGGGCTACAAAGTGAGCTCAAGGCCAGCCTGAACGGCACAGTGAGACCCTGTCTCAAAAACACCAGGGCCGGGGATCTAGCTCAGTGGCCTAAGTGCCTGCCTGGCAAGTGCAAGGTCATGAATTCAATGCCCGGTGCCACAAAAAAAAAAAAAAAAAAGAAAAAAAGAAATTACACTGAGAAAAGGAAAGGAAGTGAGTAAAAAATAATGGCCCATATTAGTTGTAGAGACTCGGGTATTTTTAAACTTAAAAAATTTTCTGTGAAATGCTTATGATATTAACCATATGCATTTGTGAACAATTGAAGATATTTAACAAAATTATAAATCACGTATCAATTTCAAATAAATACTCGTTTTAGCAAGATGATCCTTCGTAATCCATATCCTCTTCAAAATGGTGATATTGTCATATTTCATAGGAAGTTACACAATATACCTTTCCTCAATCAACAGGAACCTACCATTTTAATTCTACTGGAGTCTTAGACTAATATTTTCCATAAGCACACACATATACAACAGCTTTAAGAGGGGCACTTGAATCTAGTTTACAATGCTTCCAAACTATGGACCCAACCCCTCCCAAGAAAGAGAAAAATTTGTTCATGAAAAGCCAAGTGGCTTCAGGCCTTTTGCAGAGAATTGTATCCTAATAGCTTCTTTAAATATTAAACCCTGTGTGACTGATTGGAAGTTTCAAAATGTTAGTAGGAAAAAAGCATGAGTCATTTTAAAGCAAGTTTATAAAACAGAGAAATTATCATTTAGCAGTAAAATCTCTATGTGAGTGTGTTAGGAGTGAGCTTTTACAAAAGGGAAGCTCTGAACCATGTGGAAGACCTCAGATATCACACTGTAATCCTGGGCGCCAAAACAGAAGCGCAGGCACTGTTTATGTGTGCATGTCTACACCAACTGATGGCAAGAGGCAAGAGCTGTCAGTGTACAAAGGAAAGTATCACGCGAATTAAGTGTAGTGAACTACAGGAATGCCACGTTTATACTCTGAATTTGTACTGTTAATTCTGGCTCTAATTGGCCTAGTTTGGCCAGGAGCATAGCTCAGTGATAGAGCACTTGCCTAGCATGCTTAAGGCTTTGGGTTTGATCCCTAGCACTGGAAAAAAGTCTGTAATTAACTTAGTTCCTTGGGAAGGGAGGTTAGAAATCTAAAACATACGCTGTTTTAAAAAGTTATCTTGAGAGCGTTAACTGGAACCTCTAGGGACAGCAGGATGACAGACTGCAGGGCTGCACAGTGAATGGAACAGCATGACCCTTCCCTGCCTCACGACCAGTGGCTAGAGGGATAGACTTAAGCAGCCTTGCACCCCGGGACTTCAACAGCCCTGGACTGTCCCCACGCCAGCGGCAGGAGCAGAAAGTCAGGCCACAGCACCCCATCCCACCTCACCCTGCAACAAGCAGCAGTGGTAGAAGCAGTGAGTCAGTAAGGTCACAGACAACAGCAGAGGTAGGCAGTGGTGGCAGCAGAGGTGCCAGGGAAAGCAAGGGGTGGAACAGCACGACCCTCTGCCCTGCGCCCGGCAGCTAGAGGGATAAGGGACTTATACTGCACTGCAGCCACACACAGCAATGAGTGGGAGGTTAGCACCACCCCTCAGGAGAGGAGGCAGAATTGGGAATGTGCAGCCTGGGACAGCAGCTGCAGGAGGAGAGGGTCAGCCCCATCACAGCACCCCATCCCACCCTGCAACAAGCGTCCTGAGAGGACACAGACTTGTCAGTGGAAGAGGAACACAGGAGGCTGTGCAAGGACCAACTGTACCTGGTGCTGGGAGCAGCCTCCCAACCCCCATCTGTCTGAGAGCAGCACAGCAACTGGGAGAAGCTCAGAGAGAAACAGGGTGAAGAGTGGGTGGTCGCCAAGGGGCAGATAGACAGCACCGGCTGTAGACTCTGGCCCCAGTCTCCCACATCAGGAGACCAATATCAGCCCCACATCCAGCACTAATTCTACTGCAGATTCGACAGGGTTACCCACTAGCTTGGGGCTCTCTGGGGACACCAGGGGAATTTTACTTTTATTATATCATTTTCTTCTTTCTTTGCTGGTTTGTTTCATTTTCCTTTTTTAAGAGTTTTTTTTTTAAACCTGTATTTTATATTTGTCTTCGTTCTCCCTTTCCTCTATTATTTCTCTTGATTTAATAATTTCACAAGAATGAACATTCTCTCTAGTCTTTCTGGTTAGCTTCAAAAATCCTTTGCTTATTCCTTCATTTCTTGTCTTCTGCACCTTTCTGTACTTTCCCAAAGCTTGTGTGATCATCCTTTGTCTCCCAGCCTTGCTTTACTATATTTCTCTTCATTTATCTGTTTTATCTGCTATCCCTCTTAAATTTCCATCACAAGGTAAAACCACTCTACCAAGGGGAAATGTTTTGCATACAAGCTCCCAGTTTAGGTTGGGTTTTGTTATATAAGTGTAGATCTTAGGGGCCAGGGATTTATCTCAGCAGCATAAGCACCTGCCTGGCAAGTGCAAGGTTGTGAGTTTGATCCCCGGTACAAAAAAAAAAAAAAGAAGAAGAAGAAGAAGTGTAGATCTTGCTCACATAGTTAAAGGTATTGTTATGGTTTGTGTCTAGGTGCCCTGCTCCCACAAGCCTCATGCAGTCATAGAGGCAGCTGAATCTAGAATTTGTGATTGGTTCGTTGTCTAGTGCCGGGATTAGCAGTGTCAGTGCTACACCAGGGGCAGAGCTGGCATGTGATATAAGGGAGGGAACAAAGTGTGTTTTTCTCCCTTTTTCCCCTTCACTCTTGCTGCCGGCAGCCACCATGAATGGCTGCCCCTCGGCCATGCTACCCTGCCTTGGAGCCAGCAGAGTATAGACTGAAACCTCCAAAAACTGTAAGAAATAAACCTTTCTTTCCTTCATGTTGGGCATCAGGTATTTTGTCTCAACAATGAGAGAAAAGTAACCAAGACAGGTACCAAATTACTAGTTACCACACTTTGTCAGTTTCTGAACCATGCTTGATGCTGTTATTGTTAAGTGTATTACTTTAGCTAGGATGTCTTACCTGTTGTAATCAGTTGTTCCCCCTTGTATAACAACACTGGGAAAGTCTAGGGTAATAACCATCACCATAATCCAGTACCAAAGAACTGGGGACTGAGCCAAATGGGCATCAACATCTCACCCTTAATAAATTGGAAAGGTAGGATCTTGGAGGCAGACACAAAAAACAAGAACCTCCTACACCTCAAAGACATCCCTGAAGAACAGACATTTCCTAAGGAGGCCTCAATACAAAAGCTATCTACTCTAAAAACTTACAAGAATCAACATAGAAAATTTTTAAAAATTCAAAAAAAATAGAAAATGGTAAGACACAGAAGCAAAATGCAACCCCAGATCTCCAGCCCACCCAGAACAAGTTCAGGGGATGAGACAGAGAAAAATAGAAGGCAAGCACTTGAAATTTCTGAAAGAATAGCAACAGAAGTAAAGAAACTATGAGGCTATAGAGGAAATCAGATCAGAAGGAATCTCAGGTTAAAAAAAAAAAAGAGATGATGGGGCTGGGGATACAGCTCAGTGGCACAGAAGCTGCCTAGCAAGCATGAGGTCATGAGTTCAATTCCTGACACCAAGAAAAAAAGAGAGAGAGATGATGATGACCATTATGAAGGACTTGCTCAGTAAATCTAGAGTACCCATAGATTTAAAAAAAAAAAAAGAGAATAGGAAAATGATGGAAACCATGAACACCCAACATAGGAAAGAAATGGAATGCATGAAACAGATTCAAACAGATATGCAGGAAATTAAAAATTCCCTTGAAAGTTTGCAAAACTGCATGAACAAAAGTGAAGACAGAATATCAGAACTAGAAGACCTGATCACAAGTAGTGATCATGAATGGAAAGATCTCTTAAAAATAACAAGGTACTAGGAAAAAATAATTCAACAGCTGCAAGATGATGCAAAGAACAACGTAAGATTAACTGGAGTCAATGAAAAAAGCAGGAATCAGCATAAATGAATAAAGACTGTTCACACAAGTAATGACAGAAAAGTTTCCAAGCATGGAAAAACAATTTGATATACAGATAAATGAGGCATACAGATCTCCAATTAGCCATGACCAAAATAAATCTATACCAAGGCACATAATAATCAAGACCCCAGAAACTCAGCACAAGAACAGAATATTAAAACCCATTAGAGAAAAGAAACAGATCACCTATAAAGGAAAGCCCATAAGAATCACAGCAGACTTTGCAACACAAACCCTCAAGTCAAGAAGAGCTTGGAGTAAAGTATTTCAAGTCCTGAAAAAAAAAAAATCTCCAACCCAGATTGATGTACCCTGCAAAACTATCTTTCAAAATTTATGGAGAAATAAGATACTTTGATGACAAAGAACAACTGAAGAAATTCATGACCACCAAACCAGCTCTACAAAGTGTACTGACATTCAAGAAAGAGATAAAAATGACTATAATTCCAAGAACACCAATAGAAAGAAACCACCAGGCAGAACAAGCAATTAAAGAGGTGAAAGACAGGGTACCTAGAGTAGAAAAATGATATGGCAAGGATAAGTCAATGCATATCAGTTACAACCATCAATGTTAATGGTCTCAATTCATCAATCAAAAGAAACAAACTGGAAGAATGCATCAAGAAACAAGATCTGACAATATTCCATATACAAGAAACACATTTAACTCAAAAAGAAATTCATAGACGGAAAGTGAAAAGATAAAAAACAACACTCCACATGACTGGAACCCAGCAAAAAGCTAGGGTAGCTATTTTATTTGCAGACAATGTGAACATCAAACCAAGAATGATCAAAAGAGATAAAGAAGGTCACCACAGGCTTGTTGAGGGAAATCTTCAAGAAGAAGAGACAACAATCATAAATATATATGCATCAAATACAGGAGCACCCAACTATATAAAACAAGTATTAATGGACATGAAAAATCAAATAAACACTAACAAACTTGTAATGGGGGGATGATAATACCCGCACTATCACAAATAAACAGATCAACCGGACAAAAAGCCTGCAAAGAAATATCAGAACTGAATCAAACTAGTGAATAAATGGACTTAGCAGATGTTCACAGAGTGTTCTGCCCAGCAGCAGAATACACATTCTTCTCAGCTGCACATGGGACATTCTCTAAAATAGACCACATACTAGCCCACAGAACATGCTTAAGTAAATGCAAAGGAATTGAAATTACCCCACACATATTATCCAACCATAGTTCAATGAAATTGGAAATCGATGACAAAAGAAACCACAAGAACTCCATAAACACTTGCAAATTAAATAACACCCTCATGAACAACCACTGGGTCAGAGATAGAATTAAAGAAGAAACTAAGTAACTACAATTAAATGATAATGCTGATGCAACACACTGGAACTTATGGGATGTAATGAAAGTAGTCCTACAAGGGAAATTTATAGTAGTAAATTCTCATATCAGGAAAACAGAATGAGCTCAAATAAACAACCTAATGTTGCACCTCAAGCTTCCAGAAAAAAAATAACAAGTCAAGCCCAAAGTTCCTATGAGGGAGGAAATCATAAAGATCAAAGCAGAAATGAATGCAACTGAGACTGTGGAAACAATACAAAAAATCAAGGAATTGAAGTTAGTTCTTCAAAGGTTAAATAAAATTGATAAACCTTTAGCCAGCCTTATAAAAAAAAACGACAGAAAAGATTCACATTCATGTAATTAGGAATGAAAAGGGTAAAATCACTATGGATCCTCTGGAAATTCAGAAGATCATCAACACCTACTTTGAGAATCTTTAATAATATGGAAAACACAGAAGAAATGGGCTGATTTCTAGACACGTATAAATTACCAAAGTTGAATCACAAAGATATAAAAATTCTAAATAGCCCAGTATAAAAACACACAAACAAAGAAAATCCCAGGTCCAGATTGATTCACTGCTGAATTCTACAAGAAATCTAGAGAAGATCTAATGCCATTACTCTTCAAACTCTTTAATGAAATTGAAAGGGAAGTAGTATTCTCTAGCTCATTCCTAGAGGCAAGTACTACCCTGACATCAAAATCAGAGAAGGGCCAACCAAAAGAAAACCACAGCCAATCTGCCTAATGAACAGAGATGCAAAAATTCTCAGAATGCAAACAGAATGCAGCAAACCATCAAGAAGATTATACACCATAACCAAGTGGGATTCATCCCAGGAAGGCAGGGATGGTTGAACATACGCAAATCAATAAACAGAACCAAAACCAAAAATCACATGATCATCTCAAATGCAGAAAAAGCATCTGACAAAGTTCATATCCATTCATCCTAAAAACCCTACAGAAAATTGAAATAGATGGTCTTTATCTCAATATCTTAATATCATAATAAATGGTCAAAAAAATGAAAATTTTCATTCTAAAAAAATGAACAAGACAAGGATGTCCACTATCAGCACTCCTATTTAATATAGCTCTGGAAACATGAGCCAGAGCAACTAGACAACAGAGAGAAATAAAAGGAATAAAGAGAGGAAAGGAAGAAGTTAAATTATCATTATGTAAGACAGATAACATAGTACTCTACATAGAAGACCCCAAAAAGACCATCAAAAGACTTCTAGATTCAATAACCAAATTCAGTCACGTAGTGGGGTACAAAGTCAACACTCAAAAATCAATAGTACACAAATAACAAAATCACTGAGGGTGAAATTAGGTAAACAACACCTTTCACAATAGCATCCAAAAAAATGAAATACTTAGGAGTCAATCTAACAAAGGAAGTATAAGAGCTCCACATTGAAAACTACAGTACTCTGAAAATGGAGATTGAATAAGATATCAGAAAATGGAAAGCTCTCTCTTGCTTTTGGGTAGGAAGAACCAACATAGTGAAAATGTTATACAGATTTAATACAATCTTGATCAAAACACCATTAGCATATTTCGCAGAACTAGAGAAAACAATCCTAAAATTCATTTGGAACCAGAAAAGACCTAGAATAATGAAAGCAGTTTGGGCAACAAAATGCAAGGCAGGTGGCATCACAATCCCAACTTGAAGTTCTACTACAGAGCTACTGTGGTAAAAAACAGCATGGCACTGGGGGAAAAAACAAACAAACAAACAACAAAACAAAACTGTCCTGAGGATCAGTGGGATAGATTAGAAAATGCAGAAACAACTCCAAATGCACTCAGTCACTTTATCTTTAACGAGCAGGCCAAACTTGTTCCCTGGAACAAAGATAGCCTCTTTAATAAATGGTGCAGGAAAACCTGGCTTTCCACATGCTGAAGACTAAAACTAGACCCATGGCTATTACTGTGCACTAAACTAAAATCAAAATGGATCAAAGATCTAAATATTAAAACAGAAACACTAAATCTGCTGGCAGAGAAAATAGGTAGAACTCTTTAAGACATAGGTGTATGCAAAGACTTCATGAACAAAACCCCAATCACACGGGAAATACTACAAAGAATCAACAACTGGGATCTTATTAAAAAGCTTTTGCACAGCAAAGGAAATCACCAACACAGTGAAAAGATAACCCACAGGGTGGGAACAAATTTTAGTCAGTTGCTCCTCAGACAAAGGACTAATATCTAGAACACAGAAAGAACAGAAAAAAATCAGATCCCCTAAATTCAAAGACCCAATCTAATAATGGGCATCTGAGATAATACATACTTCTTAGATGAAGAAGTACAAGTGGCAAATAAATATTTGAAAAAAAGTTCAACATCACTAGTCATTTGAGAGATGCAAATTAAAACAAAACTGAGATTCCATCTCACTCCAGGAAGAATGGCTATTATCAAAAAATCAACCAGGGCTGGGGATTTAGCTCAGTGGCACAAGCGCTGGCTTGGCAAGAGCATGGTCCTGAGTTCAATCCCCAGTCCATAAAAAACAAAAACAGAAACAAAACAATCAGCCAATAGCAAATGCTACCAGGGCTGTGGGAAAATAGGAATCCTTCTCCGCTGTTGGGAGGAATGTAGACTGGTACAACCACTGTGGAAATCAGTGTTGAGATTCCTCAAAAAACTAGGGCTAGAGGTTGTATTTGACCCAGCTATTCCTCTCCTTGGTATCTTCCTGAAAGAATTAAAAACATCATATGCAGTGATACATGCACACCCATGTTTACAGTGTTACCATTTGTAATAGCTATGGAATCTTGGAAACAACTCAAATGACCATCAATCAATAAATGGGTAAAAAAGATGTTGGGTTTTTTTTTAATATAATGGAGTACTATGTGACAATAGAGAAGGACAAACTTCAAACATTTATTGCTAAATGGATGGACCCTGAGACCATACCCTTCAGTGAAGTAAATTGGACACACGTGTCAATACTGCACTGTCTCTCTGGTAGGAAAAACTGAAAGTGCAAATGAGATTCAAATTATACAACAGATATTGTGAAATAAGAAATTGTTCAAAAGGAAAGGGGAACTTGGGAGGGAAAAGGGGGAAAGGAAGGGAAAAAATGAGAAAACAAGGATAAACTGGAAATAAAGCTTTGTAAATGGGGGGAAGGGATTGAAGGGAGAGGAGGCGCAAGTGGGGGAAAAAAATCAAGATATATCATATACAGGTACAAATTCTCTATGATGTATGTGATCATTGTATATACCTAAATTGTACCAATAAACAAGTAAATTTTAAAAAGTTATCTCACATAAAAAAGCAAATGTATTGTTTTTATGAAAAGACAGAGAAGTCCATGGCCATGATTTCCGCAGCTGTGGCGGAGAAGGGGCTGCAGTACTCTCTCTGAACAGTGATCTTCCGCTTGATTTTGGCAGGCACCCAAAGTACACAAATTGCAAGGTGGCAGTGTTTACCTTTACAGCTGTTCATGTGGCCTTTGTGACGGAACACCCAGTGGGACAAAAAACGATAGGAAATAAGAAGTGATACAAACTGAAAGAAAGGGAAACAGGCTGAAGAAAAAGAAAGTGAAACATGAAATTTGCAATGCATATAAATGACAAAGGGTTAAGGACACAGAAAATACCAACTAACCATAGAAAAGTAGGCAATAAAGACAAACCTTTCGCAACTGAGCAAACCTGAATGGCCAGTAATCATATGTAAAAATGATCACCCTGGTCAGAAAAATACAAACTAATGCTACAAATAAAACACTATTTCCCATTCATATTAGACTGATGAATAGTCACACCAACAATTAGTGAAAATGAGTATATGGAGCAACCATTAGTGATGGTGCAATTGTGCTGCACAGTCTGGCATTAACTGGTAAAGCATATTCATGACCCAATAATCCCACTTTTGGTATATGCCAGAGAAATGTGCACCTGTACACTAGAAAATATGCACGAGAATGATAACAGCAAAAGAAAAGAAACAACTCAGTGCCCATCACCAGTAGAATAGAGCTTTCTTGGATCAGTGAAAGGAATACTATATAGGAGTGAAAATGTATTGGTACATCAAGTTGGATTAATTTTTTAGAAAATAACTATAAATGAAAACATTTAAAAATAGCTCTGGGCACACTTCCATTTTGTATTTGCAATCACAGGCAAAACTAAACAATGTATTATTCCTGAATAAATGTTTATAAGATATATTTATAAAGGAAAGCAACATAAAATTTAAAAAATTATAAACATAAAATTTCTTAAATATCTAAAAATTTTAGTCCTTATACTACTTAAAACTACCCTATTCAATATTTAAATTGTATATTACTTTATCAAAATGTCAGAAATATTAAAAAAACACAGAAAATTTGTGCTTTTTAGTCTCAAAAAATATGGCTGTGCATAGATCATGAATTAGCTGCTTGAGAATTCTGTAAAGCTTAGGTCAAAGTTTGGTACTAGAAAAGGAAGTAAATGAAAATTCCTCCCTAAAAAGAAATACAGTGCTAGTATCAAGCAATAACAAATACAAGAGACAGACTAACAACAAAAGTTAATGAGTCTCTCCTGCTTCCCAAAGTAATGAAAACCAAACATGGCCATTCCTCAAATTTCAGGCACTCTGAACACACAGTCTTTGCAGCGTTTGGTTCCAACCAATAAAAATGCTGAAGAACTTCAAAGGCGCTGGCAAGGAATGAGCGAGAAGTCTAGGGCTAAATAATAAAGGATTCAGAAAATTATGACTACAGCCTCACAATATGCTTACAAGATGATCTAATCCTTGTAAAGGTTTCTTCTGTGCATCATAAATGGTACTATTTATGATATCTGATGAGTATAATTGACACCCATATTACTGTATTCTTAATTACTGTGACTATCATGATCCACTGAGAAGAGTCCGTGTGTGCACCTTAATTATTGTTCCTTTCACGAACTATTCACGTACTCCTGCACATTTCCTGTGAGTTTACTTTTACAATTTTTCATAAAATTTTTGTTTTCTTTATACTGACAGATAAAATTGTATGTATTTAATGTGTAAAATGTTTTGAAGTGTATACACACTATGGAATGATTAACTGTAGACAATTAATGCATTACCTCACCATTACCATTTTGCAGTGAAAACACTCTATACTCCAGCATTTCTCCAAGAATAAATATATTAACTATAGTCACCATGTTGTGCAATAGATCTTTAACAATCGTAACTCAACAAAAGAAAGTGAAAAATTAAACAACTTACCCAGTTTGGGGCTAGATGAAAAATTCTTTCTGAATAAATGAGCTGTTCCGTTCAATAACTGTCTTCAAAACTTTTTTCAGCCTGCCTGAAAATTACGTTTCCAACTGTGCTAACTTCATATAACATTACAAATTAACTGAATGGATTCTCAGTCACTATTGGAGGCCTTTCCAACACAGGTAACATGTTCTCGTTGAATGAAAAATATTTTGGAGTTTCTGTAAGACACTGGAGACAAAAAGAGACACGAAATTAAAGGTACTTACTCGCTACTCCTTTTGAGCAATGACTAAGGTGCTTTTACTGGGTCTCGGGACCGGCCTGCACATGAACAGAAGGCTTATCTCTGGGGAGACACTCTCGCTTTTTGGTTCAGGGAACAGAAACGCTCAGCAGCTTTTTAAGTCCTCGGGTGACAGGATGGCAACAGATAAGACCAGCTGCCCTGTAGCGTGTTCCTATTGCTCGGCCACGTTGCACGTGTTGGCTCATTTTAATCCTCACAAAATTGGAGGCTTAGTGAGCTAATACAGTGCACTGCTAGGTATGACGTTTAGGTAGCATCCACAGATTTATAAAACTATGTGGCCTGCGAGTAAGCCATCTGGAGGCACAAGGCTTTTGGTAAAGCAAATGCAGTACAGTGTGCATATACATGTGTAATATATATTGTGTAAGATCATATACCTGAGCTTTACTTGGGTGGCACACAGATGCATCGGGAAAGAGGTCGGAACCTTTTAAAATTTAGGAAGGCCAAGGCGCAAGCGTTGTGCCCACAAACGCCTAAGCGGAATACGTGCCCAGCAGTTTACCAGTCACGTGGCGGCTCGGGCGCTCGCGGCCGCGGCTGGCGAGCAGCGCCCCGTGA
>RJWT010037878.1:0-12977 GCA_004365215.1 Cuniculus paca
AGCCAGCAGGAGCTGGGACACACAACCAGGTAAGATCCATGCACCCTCAGGCCCCTATTGGAGGCTCTTGCTTCTTTTGGGCAGCTAGCACCCATCAGGAGAATCAGACAAACACACCCCTGTGTGGCTGCCACCATCACAGGAGTCGCAGGATAGACATGTAGGCTGAGTGAAGCAGCTCCTCCACCACGTACCCCTGACCATTGAGAAAGCCCCAGTGTAGCTGCACAGGTCTGGAGAAGCCCATTTCACACCCTGTTACCTCCATATAAACCTGGGGTCAGAGGAACATAGGTGCCTGTCCCATTCCCCTACACCTCAGAGGGGCAGCCATTGTGGGAAGTGCCTGGAACCCTACAACCAGCTTGTTGGGAGGAACCCAGGAGAATGACAAGAGGAAGGAACAAAAGACCTCCAGCCCACAAAGAACAAATCTGGGAGATACAGTCATGGAAGAAAGTGGAAGTCATACCTCTGAAATCTCAGAGAGAAGAACAAGGGAAATAAAAAAAACAAATACATGAGACTGTAAAGGCAATCAGATCAGAAATAATATCTCAGGTGAAAGAAGAAATGAAAAATATAATGAAAGAATTCCTAAACATATCTAAAGAAGACTTAGATAAAAAAAAGAAGAGCGTAAGAAAGTGATGGAAACCCGGAATGAACAACATAGAAAGGAATTACAATACATGAAACAGATTCAAAAAGATATCCAGGATTAAGAAGTCGATCAAAAGCTGGCAAAACCACTTGAAACAGACTGAAGATAGACTTTCAGACCTTGAAGACAGGATTGCAGCTAGCGATTGTAAAAGGAAAGACTTTTTAAAAATAACAAGGAAGCAGGAAATAACAATCCAATGGCTGCAAGATGAGGCAAAGAGAAATAATTTAAGGGTGATAGGCATCAATGGAGAAGCAAGGGGCAATACAAATGAAATAAAAATTCCATTTACAGAAATAATAGCGGAAACATGGGAAAAGGATCTGGTATGCAGATAAGTGAGGCATATAGCACTCCAGCTAGCCACAACCAAAGTAAATCTACACCCAGGCATATAATAATCAAGATTCCAGAAATTCAGCACAAGTACAGAATATTGTAAGCTGTTAGAGAAAAGAAACAGATCACCTATAAAGGAAAACCTATCAGAATCATGGCAGACTTGTCAACACAAACCATCAAGTCAAGAAGAGTTTGGAATGAAGTGTTTCAAATCCTGAAAGAAAACAACTTCCAACCCAGATTGATGTACCCTGTAAAACTATCTTTCAAAATTGATGGAAAAATAGGATACTTCCATGATAAAGAACAACCAAAGGAATTCATGACCACCAAACCAACCCTACAGAGAGTGCTGAAGGATATGCTAGAGAGAGATAAAGATGACCATGGTTCCAGGAACAACAGTAGAGGAGGACTGCCAAACAAGACAGGCAATTGAATGAAGAGGTAAAGTAGAGGGCCAACAACAGTGGGATAGTGTGGCAGAGACAAACCAATATATGCTGGTTGTAACCATTAATGTAGATGGCCTCAATCCGGCAATAAAAAGATACACAGGGAAAGTGGATCAAGAAACAGGATCTATTAATATAAGAATCACATTTAACGTGAAAGGAAATTCATAGACTGAGAACCCAAAGGGAGAAAACAATTGATCTGAGTGACAGAAGACCAGAAAAAAGCATGGATAATTAGCCCAGCAACTACAGAATGGATAAGAAAGATATTGCATTTTCATACAATGGAAAGCTACCCAGCTACAGAGTAGGATAATCTTGATGTTCTTTGGCTGCAACTGGAGATCATGTTCATGTGTGAAACAATTTGAACTTATATGGGTGAACACTTGTATAAAAAACCAGAGTAAGTGGGATCCAGAAACACAATAGATATTATAAAAATGATAGGGGAGGAAACACCTAGGAGGAAAAGGTAATAACCACTGTTAATTTCTTATTGTTTTATCTTGTGCTCTTGTAAGGTTTGCACAATTATGTCAGATTTGGTTCTGTTCTGTCTTGGTTTTTTGGATTTTACAGTGTCAGATGATATTGACAGCTAGTTTGAACATAATGGGATATATTATGGTAATCATGGCTGGTTTCCAATTATCTCGTTTTGTAGTCCTATAATCCTTTCATTCTTGTGTTTAATTGGTTTTACTCTGTTCTGCTTTGTTTGATTTTATTATGTGTGATGGTATGAACAGCTATTTTGAAGAAAAAGAGACATAGTAACCATTGCCCATTTCCTGTTATCTGGTTTTGAAGCCCTGTAATACTTTCATTCTTATGTTTTGAATGGTTTTAATTTGTTTTCTTATTATTTGATTTCACTGTGTATGAGGATATGGACAGCTATTTTGAAGAGAACAAGAGACACTAGGGCAGCCATTGTTGATTTCCTATTGTCTTGAAGTCCCATAATGCTCTCATTCTATTATTTTGATTGTTTTTGTAGTATTTTGTTTTGTTGGATGGTATTGTGTGCGAAGGTCTAGACAACAATTACAAAGAAAACAAGAGATCTTATGGTAGCCACTGTTGATTTCCTGTTGTCTTGTTGTGAGGTCAAGTGTTACTTACATTGTTCTGTTCTGATTTGCTTCATTCTGTTTTGTATAGTTTTATTCTCTTTAAAAAAAAAGATCAATGGAACAGAGTAGAAGATAAAGAAACAAATCCAACCTCAGCCACCTTATCCTTGACAAAGACACATTCATTGGAAGAAAAGTACTCTCTTTAATGAGTGGTGCTGGAAAAACTGGCTTGGCACATGCTGAAGATTAAAATTGGACCCATATCTTTCACCATGCACTAAAATAAGTTTGAAATGGATCAAAGATCTAAATATTAAAACAGGAACTTTAAATATACTGGAAAATAGAATACATAAAACTGTTGAAGACAGTCATGTAGGCAAAGATTTTATGAGTAAAATCCTGATTGCAAAGGAGCTATCACAAAGAATCAACACCTGGGATCTCATCTCATTAAAAGCTTTTGCACAGCAAAAGAAACCACCAACAGAGGGAAGATACAACCCACAGTGTGGGAAAAAATATTTGTCAACTCTTCCTCAAAGGATTACTAACAAGAACGTATAAAGAACTCAAAAATATCAGACCTCCCCCAAATTTAAAAGCCCAATTCGAAAGTGGGCATTTGAGATGAATACACACTTCTTAGATGAAGAAATACGAACAGCAAATAAATATATGAAATAGGTTCAACATCTGTGGTCATTTAAGAGATGCAAATTAATACAACACTGAGATTCCATTTCATTCCAGAAAGAAAGGGTATTACCAAGAAATCAACCAATGACCAATGCTGGAGGGGCTGTGAGTGGGAGCCCCATTGTTCGTGGAGCTCCCACTGTTTAAATCAGTGTGGAGACTCCTCAAAAAACTAGGATTAGAGGTCCCATTAGACCTAACTATTCCACTGCTGAGTATCTTCTCAGAAGAATTGAAAGTGTCATATCACAGGGATATATATGCATCCACATAATAGCAGTACAATTTGTAGTAGTTAGATCTTGAAAACAACCCAAATGACCATGGACAGGAGTGAATAAAGAAGATGTGGTCTTTTTATACAATGGACTACTAATGTGCCATAAAAAATGATAAACTGGAGACTTTTATAGGTAAATGGATGAGACTCCAGACCATACTCATAAGAGATATAAACCAGATGCACACATTCAAACATATTTTCTCCCTAGCGTGAGAAATTGAAAAAGTAAATAAGATCCAAAATGAATAATAAATATTGTAAAATGAGAAGAAACTGTTTAAAAGAAAAGAGAAACTGGGATGCAGGAAAGGAGAAAAGATGGGAAAAGCAAAAATAAAAACCAAAAACTTATCTATTTATCTATCTATCTAACTCTCTATCTCTATGTACTCACAAAATAGTATATGTATATTTCTAAATATGATGGTTAAGATAATTATACTACTAATTTCTCTTAGTTCATTGAAAAGAGAGGTTTGTGCTAATTTTGTTTGAACAATTAATGCCTGTATCTTGTACTCTGAGTAACTAATTTAAACATGACAATATAAAATGTATTAGTGATTGTTACCCTCCTATTATCTTGTTTTGAAATTTTATTTTATCTTTTTCTCTTTAAAATAGTAATAATGATCTTTCCTATAAACTCTTAGGAAAAAATTACTATGAAAACTACACTTTAGAGGAAAATTCACTATATAATTACAATAAAAGAAGGATTAAAATACTAAAGAAATTAAAAATTATATTTTCCAAAACAGCAGTCAATTTTTGACTCTCAATAAGTATATATAAAATTTTATTATTATATATATAAACATTTAGTCTTGAAACAAATCACTTAAAATTTTTGTCTAAGTTGGATTACACAAATGCTTAATGATCTATAGCGAAACCTTAGAAAAGGATTTTATCAATGTAGTTTGATAATATAATGTAGGCTAAAATCATGAAACTACATCTTGTAATATTTTAACTTATTTTGCTTTGTTTAGTACTACTTACAAATAGTTTAGATTAATTAATCAAATAAACATATTTAATAATTCTCTATGGGTGGATCCCAATTATGAATCTCCAAGTATTGTTAAAAATGAAAAAAACAAATTTCATTTTCCTCTTTCTCAGGCTAAAATAGTATAATGTATCAAGCAGAATAGATAATTATACCTGACACATATTACATCATCCTGTGCATATGCTAAATTTAAGGTGTCAACTTAGAAGTTCTGGGCAATTTACTTCAATGGATGTATAGGTAGATAATTTTTTTTTAATTTTTTTTTGCTTCCGGGGATCGAACTCATGACCTGGCACTTGCCAGGCAGGTCTTATGCTGCTGAGCTAAATCCCCAGCCTTAGGTAGATAATTTTAACATAGATAAAAGAGAATAAGCAATTTTACCAGCATATTTGTAAATGTCTAAATAAACATAAGGGTATTTGTCTTTCAAATACCTTGCAGAAGTACCTGGAAGAACTTCATTCTTTCTGTAACAGCAAAAATATCAAAGGAAAAATCTGAAAAAGCATTTATTTAAAAGTTTGACTGAAGCATTGTGCATACAAATAAATTGAAATTACAGGATGAGCCAGGACCAAGGATGCTGTCAGGTTCCAGTCAGGACAACCAGGGTCAGGAGAAGAAGGTCTATCTTTTCCTAGAGGAATAGAGTCCAATTCTCAATGGGTTTGGTGCTGGAATATTGAATTTAAAACTACAGTATTTCAGGGTACCTAGAGTCCTCCTTCTTGAGCATATAGGAATTTGAGCAGATAGAACCTGGAAATAGCAATAGAAATCAGAAAGGTGTCTTATGACTTCTTAGCCACATAATTTCCTGGTCTCATGCTCCTATAGTCTCAGGGTCTTCAGGATTATGATTTCATGGAATTGATGCCTGCCATTCTCAAAGTCTAACAGTCTGGAGGTCTAGAAGTCCACTGGTGCTTGGTTCTTGGGTCCTATTTTATGGACAGATTTGAACCTTTGGATGTTTGGATCAAGAATCAAACTAATGAAAGCCAGACATTATTTTAACCTCCAGTGAGATTCAATACATAAGCATTTGTGACCATGTAGAAAGTTGGAATCTGAATGGAAAAAAAAAGAGTATTTTTTAATTATTTTGCTGTATGAATTCCCAGGTCCTATGAGGGAAATTAAAATACCAGTTTTTCTCTAAATGCATTTAAAATCGTATTGGAACAAACTGATCATACCTTTACTGTTGCTTCCTTGTAAAGACTTTAATGGTTTCCTGTTGCTGCACACCAAATGGCCACAAACCACCCATTTATAGTCTCATGGCTTCTGTGGTTTAGCTTCTCCTTCTGCTTTCTTATCACTTACAAATGCATCGTTATAATGTTGGCTGCAAATCTTGCTGTGTCATCTGCAAGGACATTGGCAAGCTCATTCAGTGGGCGTTGGCCACAAGAATTTCCTTGTAAGTTGGTGGACTGAAGGACACAATTCCCCACTGGCCATCAGCCATAGCCACTCTCAGTTGCTTGTCCTGCACACCTTGTTCAAACAGTAGTTTGTCCAAGGCAAGAAGGAATTTTGTCATGAAAGCATGAGTGTATTATCTCTTTTCCATATTTTGTTGGTTAGAAGCAAGTGTAAGTCTAGCTTACATTCAAGTCGAAGTCATCATACATGGATAGACATGGTAGAAATTAGAGATAACAGAGATACATCTTAGAACTCTGCCCAGTAAAGGCAGTATTATTCTTTTACTGACACTGCTGAGAATTCAACAAAAGAATATTAAATATACAAAATTAAACATGCTGATGGAAATAAATTAGCACATAACCAAGACGTTGGCAATACCAGTTAAGGAACTTAAAATAGCAGTGAAAAACATTTAAATCAACCACAACAGAAGAATCATAGGTTAATTGATGAAAATTACCAGGAGAAATTAGAAAGGAATCAAATACAATATATGATATCAAAGCAGATTAAACAAAGCAGATAAAAGAATCAACTTGAATCCAGGATAACATTTCTTCAAATTGACAAGTACAAGAGATAATTATTATTTCTTGACACACGTATATAGAGACATGACAAAAACTAAAAACAAAATTCAAGAGTCATGAACTCGATCTGTGCCATACTATATTGCAAACAAGATCCCAAGTAATGTATGAGTGGGGAGGAAGTCTTGCATAGATGTGAAATCATGACAGTGTATCTGCCATCATGTTGGTTGAAATGGCAAGTGCTTCATCTCTACAGATCTTATTCTTTTTCTTTTTTGGTACCGGGGATCAAACTCATGACCTCATGTTTGCCAGGTAGGCGCTGTGCCACAGAGCTCCATCTGGGCCTGATCTTCTTATTCTGGACCTCCATCAAAAGCAGATGGTAGTTTGGATATGTTGCATCTGAGATGGTTGTTTGGTATCCAAGTAAGACTCTTGTCTGGGCGTGAAGTCTAAATTTAGATGTCTTTAGCAAAGAGATGTTACTTAAATTTACTAAACTGAATAAGACTATTGAGAGGGTGTGTAGGTACAGAAAACATTAGAAGACTCGTTCTTGGGGCACTGCAATGTTTGAAGTTCACAAAGATGAGAAGTCAGAAAAAAGAGAAGGGTAAAGGAACATTGAGTGATGTGAAAGGAAAATGATATGTGTGGTATCCCGGAAGCCAAGACAGAGGAATTTCAGTGAATCAGGAGTGATTAACTGCATCAAATGCTGCTGATAGGTCAAGTAGGATACATTAGCTAGAACACATTGTCTAGATCTCTGGAAATATGTTTGAGCAAATGTCAGGAGGATAAATTAAACATCTGCTATCTTTTTGCTACATGAAATGTCAGAGAAAAGTTTAGGTAAATTCTGAGTGAACACAAAATTTACTAGACACAATTTATTCCAACTAATAAACAAGCATACACACATAAACATTTTTTCTTTTTATATCATGATTATCATAGGTGGATACCTACACCTGTTTTTGCCCCACAATGTGATGGAACTGTTGTTGCTATGAAGAGAATCCAGGGATTTCTTATGGAGGAATGAGAAAGACAGGCATGCTGGTGTTTTGTATTGCATTACACAAAAACTTTTACACAGTTTTCAAGTTATGCTGTACTCATTACTCACATTGCCAAACACCAAGTCTAATAGTAGAATCCTATGATATATTTTATCATATTGCACATTTTGGATTCTACCAATTAGCAGTTTTCATGAAGGCTCTTTTTTTTAATTCTCAGAATGTGTTCTGTGAGAACTCTCAGATGAAAATGTTCATGGAGAAATATTCTTGGATGAAAATTTCTGTTGGATTTCCTTTTTGTTGGCTTTAATTTATTGATGACCTCTTATAAATATATTTTCTCACATTCTGAATTTTTCATACTAATATTTTTCATATTAATAAATATATTTTCTCACATCCTAAATTTTTCATAATTATGAATATGTGGTTGATTTTTCCTATTTCTTTATCCATTTTCATAATAGTTACTAAACTCTAAACAAATTTATTCATTCACAGTTGCCAAAATATTATATACTGTTATATTGAATGAGATCAGATTGTATTTGTCTGCAATCTATCATAAAATCTAAAATGAAGCATAGGTGAGGTGTAGTCATTGAATTTGGGTAAATCAAATTCTTTTAATGGCTTCTGTCTTGGTTACTCTTCTCTTGTTGTTGAGACAAAATACCCGACATCCAAAGTTAAGGAAGGGAAGGTTTATTTCTTACAGTTTCGGGGATTTCAGTCCTTACTTAGCTGGTTCCAAGGCAGAGTGACATGACAGAGGGGCAGCCATTCATGGCAGCTGCAAGCACCAAAACCAAGCCATGCAAAAGAGGGAAAAACATGCTTTCTTCTCGACCTTACATTGTATGTCAGCTCCACCCCTAGGCAGGTGCAGAACTCACACTGCCAATCCCAGTGCTAGACAACGAATCAACCACAAAAGCTAGATTCAGCCGTTTCCATGACTATGTGAGACTTGGGGGGCCACCTAGATACAAACCATAACAGCTTCTTTTTTTTTTTCCTATCATTATGTATCTTTTAAGAGTTACTCCTTGTTTAAAAACTCACTTCCTGTTTTGATAAGGTTGGCTAGAGTTTTATCAATTTTATTTAACTTTCCAAAGAACCAATTATTTGATGCATTAGTTCATTGTAGTGTTTTCTTAATTTCAATTGCATTAATTTCTGCTCTGATCTTCATAATTTCTTCTCTCTTATGAACTTTGGATTTGACTTATTCTTCTTTTCCTACAAGTTTGAGGTTTGACATTACTTTGTTTATTTGAGCTCACTCAGTTTTCCTCATATGAGAGTTTGCCACTATGAATTTCTCTCATTAGGACTGCTTTCATTGCATGTCATACGTTCTGCTATGTTGCAATGGCATTATCATTTAATTGTAGAAACTGTCTAATTTTTGTTTAATTTTATCTGTGACACATTGGTTGTTCAGGAAAGTGTTATTTAATTTCTATGTGTTTGAGAAGTTTTTGTGGTTTCTTTTGCCATTGTTTTCCAATTTCACTGTACTGTGGTTTGATAAAATGCATGTGATAATTTCCATTCATTTGCATTTACCTAAGCATATTCTCTAAGCTAATATGTGGTCTATTTTGGAAAACATACCATTCACAGCTGAAAACAATGTGTATTCTTATGCGTAAAGTAGAACACTGTTTATACATGTGCTAAATCCATTTTTCACAGGTTTGGTTTAGCTCTGATATTTCTGTGTTGGTTTTTTGTCTAGTTGATCTGTCTATTTGTGACAATGGGGTGTTAAGGTCCCCCATCAAAACTGTGTTATTGTTTATATGATTTTTCATGGTCATTAGCATTTGTTTTATATAGGTGGGTGAACCAGTAGTTGGTGAATATATATTTATGATTGCTATTTCTTCTTCTTGGAGTTTTCCTTTAACAAGCATGTAGTCACCTTCTTTTTCTCCTTTGATTATTCTTGGCTTGAAATTCACTTTGTCTGCAAATAGAATAAGCTACCCCTACATTTTTCTAGGTTTCTGTTGCCTGAAGTAATGTTTTCCATTCTTTGACTTTTAGTCTATGAATTTCTTTTTGAGTTAAATGCATTTCTTCTATATAGCATATTGTTGGATCTTGTTTCTTGATCCAATCTGCCAGTCTGTTTCTTTTGATTGGTGAATTGAGACAATTTACATTGATGGTGATAACTGATATGTATTGACTTATCTTTGTCATATTGTTTTTCAGTTATTAGTTGCTTGTCTTTCCCCACTGTTGACTTTTCTTCCCTGATGGTTTCTTTCTATTGGTGTTCTTGGAATTTTGGTTTTTGTTATCTTTTTCTAAAATATCCTTCAGAACATTTTGTAGAGCTCATTTGGTTGTCGTGAATTTCTTCAGTTGTTCTTTGTCATGGAAGTATCTTATTTCTCCATTGGTTTTGAAAGATGACTTTGCAGAATACATCAATATGGGTTGGAAGTTGTTTTCTTTCAAGACCTTAAAACTTCACTCCAAGCTTTCCATGTTGTAAGGGTTTGTGTTAAGAAGTCTGCTGTGATTCTGATGGACTTTCCTTTATATATGATTTGTTTCTTTTCTCTAACAATTTGTAATAGTCTCTTCTTGTGCTGACTTTCTGGAATCTTGAGCATTATATGCTTTGGTGTAGATTTATTTTGACCATGGCTAATTGTAGTTCTATGTGCTTTATTTATGTGTATGTCAAATTCTTTTTTCCTGCTTGAGAAATTTTCTAAATGTTCAATATCACTGGTTATTTGAAAGAAGCAAATTAAAACAAAGCTGAAATTCTGTCTCACTACAGAAAATAAGACAATTACCAAGAAATCAACCAATTACAACTGCTGGAAGGACTGTGGGAAAAATGAACTGTTTTTCACTATTGGTGGTAGTGTAGTCTTATGCAATCACTGTGGAAATCAGTGTGGAGAGTCCTCAAAAAACTAAAAGAAAATGTTATGCCTGACCCAACTATTTCCCTTCTTGGTATCTTTCTGAAAGAAGTAAAAACATAATATGCAGCAAAATATACACACCCATGTTTTTACCAGCACAGTTTATAATAGCTAAATCTTGGAAACAGCCCAAATGCTCATCAAGCAATGAATGGTTAAAGAAAGTTTTTTTTTAAACAAAATGGACTACTACTCAGCCACAAAGAAGGATAACCTTGAAGAATTTCTGAGTAAATGCATGTATCTTGAGACCATACTTTTAAATGAAACAAATAGAACACACATATGTAAATATTGCACTGCTTCTCTGGTGTGAGGAATCTGAAAGTGTAAATAAGGACCAAAATATATGCTAGACATTGTGAAACAGGAAGAAAACATCAGATGTTAAGGGAAACTAAGGAGAGGGGAGGGAAAATGCAGGAAGGGTGTTATGGATTAAAAACTGGTGGTCAACTTAACACCAGCTGAATTAAATCAGCCTGGTGCTGAGTGTAGATGACCCACCTAAGAAAAGTTGCCAGCATAAAAGGAGATGTGGCAAGGAAGGACGAGGCACTGTGGGTTCTCCTAAGTGTTGTTTGGAGCCGTTGGTTCTCCTGGATGAGCTTGTCATGGCTAGCTTCCCCACTATGAATTCAGCCATTATCATCAGAATAACTTGGGGTCATGTTGCTGAGAGTGGCTGTGGTTCACTTTGGGGGGCTCTGCTTCTTACATTGAGCATCACTTCCTGGCTTTGGAGGGGAAGATGTGTACTGTTGAATCTTCAAAAGAAGCTGGTCATGCTGGCTTCCTGACATGTACTCAACTGTTCTCATCATTGGAGGAGCTTGAGACCTCACTGTGGCTGAGGATGGCTATGGTACTTTTCACAGGAGCCTTGGTCCTTATTTTGAGTGTCACTTCTTGTATCCAGTGTAGAACCCTTAACCTACTGGCACAGATCCTTCACCTGCCTGCAGAGACTTTCTAGCTTTCACTGCTGACATTTGGTCCTCCCCAGCATAGACCCATAATACAGACTTGTATGAGTCATTGTCGTGGCCTCTGGGTCTCCAGTTGGACTCGTGGGAGGCACTGTCAAGGGCTCTAGGTCTTCAGCTGGACTCATGCAGGACATTGCTGTGGGATCCAGGCCCTTGATTGAATTTTCTAGGTCTTTAGTGTTGTGGACAGACTTTCTGCACTTTCTTGTATTTAACTCTGGGTGACCATCATAAAATAGTATTATAAATTCTGTGTCTGGTATATAACTGTTCTCCTTGCAACCCCTGACTACAACAAAGGGAAAATAAAAAGAAATGAGAAAAGAAGGAAAATATGGAAACAAAGATTTTTGTAAATATGGAAGGTTAGATGAATTGAAGGGGGGCAGGGAATGGGAAAAAAAGAAATAAGATACATCATGTACAAGTACAAATTCTGTGATGAACATGATCACTATGTATATCTAAAATATACCCATAAATAATTCATTTAAAAAAATCTCTTCTTGCCACTGTATTTTCCAAATGTGGCTTTGTTATAAGTACCTTTATAGTATTTAACATCACCACAAGGCATAGTATCCCTCCTTCTCATAATTTTGGTGATAACTCTCTCTTCCCAATGCATTTTATTAACTACCATATGAAACATTACAGTTTTCTTAAATTGTTTTATTATAGCTACTGTGTGTCCCTAATGAGACTTCTTTTTGAGAGTCAGGATCATTTAGAGCAATGGTAACAAGAATTGATTTTTCAGATGTACAGAGACTTACATATTCCATGATCATAACCCTCATAAGGTTTTACCTTTATTTTTAACACTATTACTTTTTAACAAGTATTTAAAATTATATTGACATTATCTCTAAAAGTATTCAGAGTAAAATGAACAAATGATTTTTAAAATTCCCTTGAGTCATATTCCTTCTAACATATACCCCTAAAATGATACCATTCAAGTAAATGCACCATTTTTTAAAAAGATATTGGCCTCCAAATAGACTGTGTTTACAAGAAATAGACTCTCAAGTCATATTTTTGTCAAGTTTGAACCCAAATCTGTTGAGCCCTCTAGAGCTAACAATTTACAGGAAATCAAGAGGACAGAAAAAAGTATGTTAAATGTTGCCATGGCGGTACAATTTACAAAAATCAAAGCTGAAAAAAAATTTTCAAAACAAAAACATATGAATTACTCAAAAGATTATTTGTAAGTAAAAATGATGGTATAAGTACATGTTTGTAAACAGAAAGAATCTTTGGAAACATTTCAAGCAATTGAAAAATACGTATCTTTTGGAATCTTGATTTGAATAAGCAGAAAAACATGAAGCAACATAGGAAATTCAAACAGTAGATGGTTGATGATATTAATGAATTAAAATGTCTTAGGTCATTAAAACATAACTATGATTTGTTAAAGGACATTTTACCTTTTTATGATTTGGAAAAATAAAAAATTAAATGAC